>PVIC010001649.1:0-88173 GCA_004025085.1 Thryonomys swinderianus | reverse complement strand
TCAGGCTGGCCCTGAGCTCACTATGGTGCCCAGGCAAGCCGCCGCGAACTCAGCAATCCTCCTGTCTCTGCCTCCCGAGTGCTGGGATCACAGGCGTGAGCCACCACGCCCAGCATTATATGTGGTAACCGGGGATCGAACTCAGGTCCTTGTGCTTGCAAGGCAGGCGCCGGAACCACTGAGCTAACCCTCCGGCCCTCTAATTCTATTTCTAATCTCTGCCACTCCTATCTTTCTGTCACCCATCTCCTTGGTAACATTTTTAGTTTCAAAGGGTGACGCCTGAATGTTGTAAATGTATCTGTGGTTAGTTCTAAGTCTGAACATATGATCATAGGTCTGGCTTATGAGGTTGGAGATGTCAGAGTAGTGACTGCCACAGTTTGCCATTTCTTATGCTATGTTTGTTAGTGTTAATGCTCAGTGTTTCCAACCAAGGCGATCTGATTGTTCTGTTTAAGTGCCTTCCATGGTGTGCCAGAACTAGGGTTGTTTAGGGCCCATTGCAGACCCAAGAAGGACAACCTAGGAAATATTCATATACTAAGGGTCCTAAATATTAGGAAGAAGAAATTTGCAACAAACATTGCCAGATAATAGGTATAAAGACAAAAACACCAGCGACAAAGGTTCAGAAATGAGGAAAAATTCAAAATCTCTAGAACTTATTACCTTAATTAAGATTTCTTCAGCAGTTAATGCATTCTAATTCTTTTTCCTGACATACTACTTTGAGGAAATTATTATTTAATGACTGAGTCAAGCAGAAAGAGTCTGGCCATTTCTTTCATTGTCATACAAAAATAATGTGACCCGTGGAAATAATTCACAAAAAGGTAAGAAAAGGATTCATAAAGTACAGCTAAGCTCTTGCCCTTGAACAAACAAAATTCTTTCATGTCCTTGATTTTACAAATATGCTATGAACTTAATGGGGTCTGAAGGTAAACTAATTCACTGAAAAGAGATGTCTGGTGATGACATAAAATTTCCAAACAAGGATAACAGAGAAGCCCCAAGGTGTGAGAGCCTTCCCCCCTTTATAACTGGGAAGGCAGGAGTAGACGGTGATGCCACCCCTCCTACACCAGCTGAGATGCACTGGAAAATAAGCTGAGCATGGGAGTATGTTGGCATCACCGGACGCCAACCTAAGAACACTAAAGGGGGCTCTGCCCCATGCAGCTTCCGGGCTTGTCCATGGGGAAACTTTTCCATATACACAGAAGGTTTTCTCAGACTTCAGAAGGGTTTTACTTCTTATTGGCAATAAAATAAGTGGGAACAATGTAGAACACGCTTCATCTGCTAGTATCTTTGGAAGGTAACAAAATGTGAGAAGCCACGGTGTTTTGATCAACTGTGGTGTCTGCCCTATTTTAAACTTAGGTGCTTGTGGTTTTCTTTTCATTAAATTTCATTATAAGATTCTAATACCAAAATTGCTTTCTCTCTGCAAAGCAAAATGTATCTCATTAGCTTTTCTGCCAAGGCCAATTTATGCAAATCCAGCATTATTAACTAAATAATTGAAGTGACCTTAGTATGCAAGTGCAGAAATAATGTAGCACTGAGGTACATTAGAAAAATGTAGGACTTGAAATACCCCTCTTTGCTCACACCCGATCCTTTAAAGCAGAGGGATGCAGTCTGCTTTCCACACCTGTCCTTCCCCAGGGAGCGGTGGTTAAAATGCTAATCTTCCCCCTGCCTCTCAGAAGCCCCAATCTCTTCCTCTCTCCTCCCCTTTCCAATCTCTGGGTTTTACAAAGAAGAACTAGGACATTCAAGGAAAACTGAAGCTGCCACAGTCTGCTCTGAACAGTTAATGAATTCAACAATAATAAGAAAATCAAAGCCTAGAGCGTGGCATATTTTCCTGGAAGGATACCTTATTTGGGTAGGCTTTTGCTTGGCACAGTCTATAATCTGATACTCGGCCATCGCTCAGAGTAAGGCCATTCTAGATGAAGCATGGGGGTCATAAAGAGGCTATATAATTTCATCTCCAAGATGGCTGCACTTGATTAACATTAAAAAAAAAAACCCTGCAAAGATGGACATTAAAATGATTTCCTTTTCTGCAAACTAACAGAAAAGTGTTAGAATCCAGCTTTCTTGCAGCTTTTGTGAGTAGAGGGAGATTGAGAGGTTTCCTCAGAATCATGTAGAACCAAGCTGAGATCTTTGGATTTGGAACAACAATAATATTGAAATTTTAAAAGCTGATGTGAAAAATTTCATGCAGAAAATATTTGTATTGTTCTCAAGAAAATCTACAGAAAAAGCTTCCACTGTGCCAATATAATCTTCGATCTAATTTTAAAAATATACTATCAAAAAAACCCGCAAAATTTAAAAGACTTAAATACCGACTTTACACATATTACGTAAAGACTTAAATACAGAGGACTGCGGACCTGAACACCTTATCTTTTCAATTAGCAGTTTTTGAGGCATTTTGGGCCATGCTCTGTCCGGACAGCTTGATTTTATCTTACAAGTGTATGCTGACTTGAAAGAAGTCCTTAGCAGCCTGGTTGTCCAGCCGCAGGTCAGGAGATCAGAAAGAGCCCAGAAGAAAGCATGCGGCCCTAGGGTTGAAATTCAGGCCTGTGTGTGCGTGTGTGCCTCCGTGTGCATGTGTGCCTGTGTGTGCATGTGCGTATGAGTTAGCAGTGCAAATATGGCCCACTTTTTTGTTTTGTGCTACTGTACTGGCTCAGGGACTTCTAAAGGGGTCCTGATTATGATAAAGGAAGTTAAATAACTTATGATAGCATATGCTACAAATTTCATGAACACAACCATTATTAGAACTAGGAGGTAACTGGTCAAAAAGTGAACCCCCACTAATTGACCAGCTGAAATTTGAGTGGGAGCAGCTGCTACTCAATAAAATTGTTTTTAGGTAAACTTACATCCTAGGGAGAAATAACCTCATTCTCACCAGCTGACAGGCCCAGGTGAACAGTCACATCTTCTGACTGGCATTTACATATCATAGTTCCTTATAATCTCTTGTCTCTTAAGGATGCATAAATCACCCCCACATCCCTGAGAAGCCAAAATAGCCCCCCGCCCCCGTGTTGAGAAAACACAAAAGTTAAGTTTTGGAAGAGTTCACCCTCAAGTAATCACCTACAAGAAAATGGGAGGTTTAATTTGGTGCCTTTACTCCCCTGTCAAGTTTTAACCCTTTTTTCTACTTGAAATTAGAAGAAGGAAGAAGCTTGTGCAACTGCGTGTCCTTCGCTTTACTCCAGCATTTGTCTACTGGAAACTCCCAGGAGGACATTACAAGCGCGTGTTTCTCTAGGAAACAGTCTAACATGTCTTCCCAGAACATGGGAGCTCCTTCTCTTTTTGCTTTGGAGTGCTGTGTTTCACTGAGAGGAGACACACACACACACACACACACACACGCATGCACATGTACACGCGCACGCGCCCCTCCAGATGGCAACCAAGAAACACAGTCTTCTCGGAAACTGCCTTCTCAGACCTGTCACCACGCAGCACAGTGATGACTGGAGCAGGCTGACGGGCCCGGATACTGTCCTGTTTACACTGTCTTATCTGCAAAACAGGAGGTCAGGGAGTCAAGCAGGGACGAAGGCACGCTCCCTGACAGCGAGGTCTGTGCCGCAGGCCAGACAGGAGCCAGAATGGCGATGTGGTCCACATGGGAACGGAGGTAAACTCAGCAGGGAGGTCGCCGTGCTCGCCAAAGAAGGAGGCCACAGTTATGCATAAAACCGAGTTGTCACAAGGGCACGGTATCCCTGGGACTGCTGAGCTTCCAAGCAAAGCTAAAATTCTAGACTTTCTGTGTAGCATCTCCCAATGGTAAGATAAGAGCAACTAATTTTTAAAGCAAATTTCATTGGCCAAACAAAGCCCGTCAGTCTGTGGCAAGATACGCTGCTCATGAAGGCATTTGTCCTAACCTCAAGGAAGAACATGTGAGCCGTTCAGCTGCTCATGACCGACGCGGTTTCATCATGGCTGTGTAACTAAGGTGCAGCACGGAGCACAGCTTCAGTCCGGAGCCAGGAGGCGTGGGAAGATACAGAAACGACCCACCTCGCTCTGCCTCGGTGGAATGGCTCTCAAAATGCCACACTCCACGCAGAAGGCACAGAGGACAGTTTCAGGAGTGGAGACGGAATGTCTGAGACACTTCACTTAAAGATCTGCTTAGTGTGTGTTAATACCACTTTCCAGGTAAAGGCGGTCGGCTTACCTGTGCCGTCTTGACAGTGCTGTGCCCGTCAGTGCTTGCTGTTTGGCAGACTTTTGCCATGACTGTGGTTTTTCCCGAAGGCCCGCATGCTCTCTCCAGCTTCTGGCTGCAATTTCACATTTGGGACGGTAAAAATAGAAGACACTGAGGACAGAACGGAGAGTTTTCACTTAGATATTCATACACGTAGTACAGTATCAGCTTTTTAAAAAATTTCTTCTTTATTGAGAATCTGTACCACTATATGACACAACTTAATTCTCATTCTTCCCCGCCCCCATCCACCCTACCTTCCCCCACCCCTATATACACAAGCTTTGTTTCCTTTTACCATCAATTTTTTTCTTTCTTCATTATTTACCCCTAAACCCCATTACCCTTTGAATATTTACTATTTCACAGTATCAATCGTACATTCTAGAACATAGTTATAACTTCAGTTTCTCATATCAGAGAAAATACACGATAATATCTGCTTTTTAAAACAACTGAGATGGAAGGCTGTCTGTGCGGCACTTCGATCACTGCAGCGCATGTTAGCGTGCACGGTGTAGAGTGGTCTCCAGCACGCGTGCACACACGTGAGTGCACACACATGCAATGGGGGTGTCAGCCCTTCCCTCAGAGCCACAGCTGAGATGATCTCTCGCATTTACTCTGATCTGGAAAGTTAACCTCCATTTCGAAGCAACATGTTTTTTCTTTCCCTGCACCAATTTTCACTGATTCATGGAAAGGATTTAGGACGAACGGAGGACCAGGAAGCGGAGGCGGCAGAGGTGCTGAGTCACATTATTCTAGGACTCGTAGGATGGTGCACGCAACAGATCAGGAAATCCCTGCCCTTGTAGACTGCGGCTGGGGAGACAGGCAGCAAACAGCCAGACAGACAGAAACCCGGAGCGGCGAAGGCGACAGAGGCGCGCACGGCAGGGTGGTGGGGCCAGTTCCGGGGAGAAGGAGGTCCGAGAAAGCGCCCGGGAAGAGGGTCACCCGCTCGGAGGGCCCGAGGGCGAGCGGAGGCTCTGCGGCCGCCCGAAGCGGGGGCAAGTGGCCAGGCAGGGGAGGAACCGGCCAGAGCGCACAGCGGGAAGAAAACCCGTCGGGGGCGGCCGGAAACCACAGGAAGACCGGGTGGGGGAGGGTGTCAGCAGCGCGGCGGGGCCTGGCCAGCGTGGGTGACGGTGGAGCAGGAGGAAGGCGCGCTCCGCCAGCCGGACGGCGGCGTCCCTCTGCCCCCCAGGCCCGGACGGGAGCGGCAGGCGTGGGGAAGACTCCCGCGCCCAGCTTTCGGCCGAAGTCGCACATGCGCACTGGCTGGCCAGGAGGAAACGCCGAGCAGGAAGCTGGACGCAGAGCCGCAGGGAGAGCCTGGGGGCGTCAGTGTCTCCGTGACCTTTGAGTCTTGACACCGGGTGGCTCCTCAGGACTCTGCAGTCTACGGAGAGAGAGGGCTGAGGACTGGGCCTGGGGACGCTCTTCCCGCCGGGAGTCTGGCGAAGGGCAGCTGAGGCAGACACACCCACCGCGAGAGAATCCTGCCCTGGAAAGCGAGCGCAGGGAGTGTTCGAGGGTGGCTGCTGGGGAGCGGGTTAAAAGTTCCCCTGACGGAGGCGTCGGAATGAAGACGGGGGAAGGGCAGCACGTAAAGCTTTGAAGCCGGGAGCCCAGGAGTGATGGGCACAAAGGCTGGTGGGAAAGGAGTCAGGACAGAATTGGTGGCAGCAGACATATTCAAAGTGGATGTGGTCCTTTTATTTTTTCAAAGATGGCATGAAGCCCCGCGGGGGCCCTCAGTGCGAGGGTGACGCCCGGCCGGCACAGGAAAGCCCACCAGCGTGGACCCCGGAAGGTCCTTCCGGACGGCTGTGTCCTTCTCTTGCTCTCCAGGAAGGCAGACGCCCCAGGGACCGAGGCACGTGCCGAAGCCGCCTGGCCGCGGCGGGAATCCAGGCGGGCTGGCTCCCAGCTCGGCGCTCTGCACACTCTACCAATTTGTTGCTGTGCTTTTACCGGATTTGAGCTTTGCGAATTAGCAAATGAATGTGATAAAATCAAGGGCCTGTGCTATGAAGTGTATTTTGTTCATTTACTTTGACAAGGGTAGTCCAGCTTCAATTATTTATGTAACTTGATGGTATGCACAGGAGAGTGCTCCGTGGCGTGTTTGGGAGCGTAATGAACGTCTTCTACACCAGCCGTCCGCTCATTTCTCTGCGATTAACTCCGTGAGGAAGCGGGGCCCGTCTGTGGGGTGTCAGGACAGAGGGCGAATGGCAGGGTGTCCCCAGAATCAGCCGACTTCAACTGTCAGGTCTCCAGGAAACGGCATCACTCTTTGTGAGTGATGCTTTTCTCATCCCTTCTTTGATGACACACTAAAACAACACTTCTGAGTTTTACCGTGTTGTAGCTATAACGAGTGTGTAGTTTTACTGTGCTCCCACGTCGAGCTGAACATAAGCTGGGTTCTCAACTCCAGAAGCAGGGCGTCAGCCTGAGCGTCCAGCTGCTCCCCCCCAACACACACCCGTTCCTCAGGCTGGTCCATCCGACTGTCTGCCTCACGCAGCTGCTCTCTGGCGACACCTCCCCGCGGGACACAGGCAGGCAGGCTGCCACGGGCCGCACAGGCCTTCTCTCCCTGCCGGGCTACGTGGCTATTCCGCAGCTACGGTGTGACCCCGGGAACCGAAGTCTGCTCACTTAAACCTCCCACGTACAACTCCCCACGCAAAAATCTGTTTAGACGAAGCCTGGACCCCGCGGAAGCCCCGGCCCGTGGGTCCCTCTGCTCCTGCCTGTGCTCCTGGACCCGTGTGTCCACGTGTGGCCTCCGGTGTGCTCAGGCCCCTCGGACACAGCTCGCATTGCACAGCACGGTCACGCCACTGGCTCTGCGCCCCTCGCCCGGCCCCCACAGTGAGACTGCAGGGACCGCGCGTGGGTCCCCTGCAAGTGCTCTTCAGCCTCGGTCTCTGGTGGCTTCCGGGAAAGTAGGTGCCAGCTAAGTTGATGAAGAAACTTCAAATTTTATTTAAAACAGGAACCTGATGAAGATTCAATGTATAACAAAAAAGAAATATATTATTCCTTATTCTTCCGAAGCAAATTGGACTACAGCCTAAGCATGGCACCTTTTGCGCTTGCTCTCTCTCTCTTTGGAGACAGGGTCGCATTCTGTAGCTCAGGCTGGGCTCAAACTCACAGCAGTCTTCCTGCCTCAGCCTCTCGAGTGTGCTGGGATTACAGCTGTGCCCCACTGTGCCTGGCCTACCACCTCGTGTTTATATTTATCTATGGAAAGGCTGTAGTGTCCCACAGTTCCCCAGGCCACCACACTGAGGCTCACTGTGCAGCGTGTGGCAGAGTGGAGCAGGCCGAGGAGGCGGGACCCCACTGCCGCGTTCGCTCCTGATTCCCTCCTGCCCACGCAGTGTCACGTCCAGCCTGTGTCCGTGCTGTGCCTGGAGTCTGTGGACAGTCTTCAAACACGTTATGATGGATCCCAAAGAGACTCACTTGTGACAGTACCCCAAGTCATGTGTTGGCGTTTGGAGACGGGGCCTCTGGGAAGGGTCAAGGGTTGGACGAGGCCAAGGAATGGGGTCTGTACCATGGGATTAGGTGCTTTTGAAGGACGGGAAGTGAGAACTCCCCCCGCCCCCAGGACACAGGGAGGCGGGTCTCTGCCAGCAAGGACGAGTTCTCCTCAGCTACCCAATCTGCCAGCACCTTCAGCTGGGACTTCCTGCCCCACAGCGGGGCGATGAGTGCTGTTGTTCAAGGCTCTGCTCTGTGGCCTATGAATTTCATCATGGCCCCCTATGCAGACAAGGCAAGCACTTCCGGAACTGGCCCATCACTAAGCCAAACAGGTGCTGGTTCTCAGTGCTTCTTCCCAGGCGGATCTTCTTCCCGGAAGGGAAGCAGTCAGGGGCTCTGGCGTTGCTGCTGCCATGAGCCGGTGTGCTCTTGTGAGACTCTTCACTAATGTGAAATTTAAACTTATAAATTTTAAGGATTTCTAAATATGATCTGCAGAATATTAGCCAGACACACCAGAGTCGCCAAAACCAGTCATTTCACTTAAAGGAACAAATTCCAAAAGTCTCCGAAGTCGGGGAATTCTTTGTTTTGTAAACATGTTTGCAAACACAACCACGTTGGTTGTTGTAAACGGAAAGGACTATAGTATTTAGTGCTGGATTGTCCTTTCTTGTGACTGGATTTATGCTTCATAATGATTATCTTCGAGACACAGAAATAGCATTTCTGTAACTCCAAATTGTTACTGGAGGCATTTAGCAGAATCTTGCTTTAAAAATATAATGATTTTTCATCTTTATTCTCCCCCCTTCAAAAGGTTTCACTGCTCCTGATGTTTAACGTTATGCAAAGACGTGTTTCTGCCAATGAATATCGCCTTATGGTTATGCTTCTGCAAATAGCCTGCTGTGAGCTGATAAAGGGATTAATGCAGCCAAAATTCTTAATCTGTGAAATTACAAATTAAATTCTCATATTAAAAATGCCACCCTGAGGTATTTTTTGTGGTTTTAATTCCCCTCTGGTGTTCTGCATACATTGTGCTTGTTAATGATGGGGCCAGCCTGTCTCCGCTGGCAGTCTGCGGCCCGGTGATAATGTGGAGGCATTCACCCACTGACAGAAACCGGATCTAACCGCTGGCTGATAAACCAAGTGGCAAGTGGGTAATAAGTCCACATTAACAGAAAAGGACTACTACAGAATTCGGAACCCACAGACCATCAAAATCCTGGCTTAAACCCAATCATCAAGACAGATGGGATTGAGATGACAGGAAGGAGGCGCGGCGGTGAGTTATAACCTACATCACGCAAAGGACACAGACCACTGCTTGGCGCGTGAAAAGCCAGGAACTCAGGAACCTATTCACACCGTTCTGTGTCAGGACAGGAAGACACGTCAGCAACTCCTAGGAGATTTCACCTTCATTGTTTCAAAAATGGGGATTGCATCGTGGAAGGATCAGCGAGGGGACATTCATAAAGGAAGTAGGGTGATATATAGTGTAAAAATGAGCTGAGAATATATTAAAGATTTGCTAGGCATACAGAGAAGTAGGCTAACAGAACTACAGTCACTTTGGGGTAAAGTAGTTGAAAGTAAGTGTGAAATATCAAAAAAGATTTCAAGTGGGAATGAATACTTAAGAGTTGTTAATTGAGATTTAGTTCTAAAACAGGGTTGTTGCTGTTAAGGAGAATCTAATCCTGCAATGGGATAGAAAAAGTCTAAGATCTTAAAGACAAAGGAAATAACATTGTGGTATTTACTACTGATCTATAAGAATTAATAAATATATTATACATATTTATGTACATACATATACATATTTATAGTATGCTCTTTTTAAGGCATCTGGAAAAAGAGTATGATACAAAATATCTCTTTCACCATTGAATAAAAATATTTCTACTGCAATAGTATTTTCCAAAATTTCCTAAGAATTCTGCTTCACACTTGAAAAGCTTAGATCCTCCTAGCCATAAATCCTCCCCCAAATATTTTAAATGTAATTGAAAAAGCCTGTGTAAATATGAATACTTTTGTAAAAACAAAACAAAAACCCACCCAGGAATGTGCTTTGTTTTAAAAGATACAGAGAAGAGCTGTCTGTAAAAAGACCAGGGGTCCATGCAGTTGAAATGAATTACATGTCTTCGGCTCTCACATGTCAGTTCAGGGCGTCAGCCAATGGCCAGCTCCGCTCTCCAGCTCACTGCGCAGCAGACCTTTCTAAGGTTATTGTTACAACCAAGATGGTCTCTGAGCATCAAGCAGGAACAAATCACTTCTCTTCTGTGTACCGCGGCCAGTGAAAATAGTGCTGCATGCATAAAGTGCTAACTATGTAAATCATATTTCCCTCTTCCTTCACAACGGCTCAGATCAGTTTTTGGACACATGCATAATCAGATACAAAAACACGTCGCTGCAGACTGCGGAGCACAGATAGCAAAAGAAGAATCCATTTTCTCCCTGTCTGGTAAGCGAGCAATTGAATGGCAGGATCCCACTGAATATACACACATGACCACTCTCCCCTGCTCTCGTACGAGCACACACTCTCTCCACATGCACACGCGCGCGCACACGCACATACACACACACACACACTTGCAGCATCTCGCCCACAGATGCGGAAACGCTCCGGCTGCTCGCCGCAGAGGGCCGCACTCACTGTCAGTCAGCTCCCACAGCCGCGGGGGCAGGTCACTGAAGTACTCGTGGCTCAGGGCGGCCTGGGCAGACAGTCTGTTCTTTGGGGAGCACTGCAGGAGCTTGGAGGCCAGATCCTCTGCGTGATTCACATAGCTGAGCCTAAGAACACAAACAAAAGAGGCAAATCAGACCGAAGGAGAAAAGCCGCTAAATGAGACACAGGACTTATGGAATTTTTCTGTACTTCGATTTGCTCACGGTCAGGAAAACAGTCTACATGACCTGCTAAAAATAAACACACCGAATTCATTGATTCCTAGAGTATCTGTGACTCTAAACTGGCTTTTACTCCAGATACCTCAGAGTCATTGATTTAATGTATTTTTACTGTGAGCAAAGGGTTGATACTTTCAGAATGGCTAAACCTAAGCCCAGGGGCAAAATATTTCAAAAGATAACACATTAAATAGTTCTTCATAGAATCTATGTGTTATATACATATCTAGATACAGTAACAGTAAGTTAGTACCAATAATTAGGATAATTAAAATGTGACTATTGAATTCTCTAGTTACTAAATCTACTTTTCCTCTTAGAATGTATTTTTGCATTGAAAACAAAATTACTGAAACAAATGTCCTGTCAACCATAGTAATACTAACCTATAGCCCAACAAAAGGGGGCATGCGTACGTAATATGGGACTGAATCAATTCAAGATGACCTTTAAAACAACAGCAGATAGAAAATACGTGCCTCAAGATTATTGAACAAAGGAGAGAAATAAAGGCTTTCATGTGGTAGGAGATTTCAAATGGTCGGCAGCCCTGTTCCATCCGGCCCAGCCTTGTTTTCGTGGAGTTTCTATTTCTCTCTTCCCAGCAATCAAACACGGATAATTAACATAGAACTGACGCAGGAGTGTGCTGATAATGCTGCCCTTTATGGATGGGTGACTGTGTCAGGCACCTCCGCGGGCACTTCTCACACCGTAGTCAAGTAACTGTCTCAGTTTGATGGAAGAGGAGAGTAAACACAGGGGCAGGGGTGAGTGGAGATTGCTGAATTAGCGATCTGCGTCCCCCGGTCCCTGAACTTCCGGAACGCAGCACAAATGCACACAGAAACTCTCAGAGGGAGACAGAGGGAGGAAAGAAAAGTTGCTTCTCCCACTGTTTTAAAAAGTGCCTCAAAGCCACCTAACACATAATCAGTAAGAACTGTCTTTTGTCAATGGCCAACACAAATCTCCTCAAGCAGCTCTTCAGGATGGATTTTAAATTGTTATGGAGTGAGGGAGTCAGGATTGAGGAAGAACAAAGTTGGTAAAGAATTTAGGTGGAGAGAGGACAAAAACAGAAATGTATTAGCCCACAGAACCAGAGCGAGAGGCCTCTCTGTTCTTATATGTGAAGGTCTCATTATGGTTCAGTGATTAGTGGTCACCATGGTTTTGTTTTCAAATGGATCAACAGACTGGCTTTCAGTGTCTCTGTTTAGTCAAGAGAGATTCATCCTTGGGAAAGGAAGCATTCCTAAGATTCATCACCATTTCTCTGCAGCCATTCAAATTGTTTCTTTCTCTCCTCAAGACTTTCTTGAGGGCTGGGGTGAAGCTCAGTGGAATCATGCCTGCCTGGCAAGGACAAGGTCCTGTGTTTGATTCCCAATACAAAAAAAAAAGACTTTTTTGAAATTATAAACTTTTTATTAATATTGAAAAAAAATGAAACACAAAGTTTAAGATAGATTTCATGGTAAGAATTACATTTATATTGAATGTGTAGTTTATATAATCTTTGTGAGCAGTATACTCATAAAATGTTCCATTGATTTGATAAAATAAAATAGTGCCAGACTGGGACTAGATCTGAATTTTGGGCCTGGCACAAGTTTTAAAAATTCAAACCTATTCTAATTAAAAGGAACAAGAGATACTGTTAAGCACCAAAACCTCACATTGTTATAGCGCAAGTACAAGAACAGGAGGGTGATTCCAACATCTGGTGTACAATGTTGAACACCAAATCCATTTCTTTAGCATATATTACATACAAAACCACACATTCTACTTGCAATCTCAGTTTTCTCAGCTATTTCATGAGAATGATGAACCATCTGTCTATGCAGTTCTTTCAATAAACAATGAAGTTTCATCTGAAGCCTTGGGCGCTCCTTATCAGTTTGAGAATGACTGTGTCTTTCTCAGTCTCCCACTGAGATGCAACATGTTTTCAACTTTTCTTTGTAAGTCTAGAAATTTTTGATGTATATATTGTAAGGCTGGGTAATTATACCTTTGTGGTATAAGTCTCTACACTTTGATCTTTTCTATTTTTAATAGAAGTAAGCCAAGTTTCATTTTTTTTTCCTCATTAACTTAATGACCTCAACTTCTTTTGTTGAGCACTACCCTGGCATACCTTTTGGCATCTGCCTGCTTTTAATGTTTTATCTACTGTGACTGTTAAGCTTGATTACATCAACCTGACTGGCTTGGGAGCAGGGACTGACGGAGCACAGGTCTGGTCGTGCCTGAGTCTTGGGGGTGTGGCTTCGGGTGCTGTGCCAGGTACTGTTCTGCTCTGCTTCTCAGCTTCCAGGAACTAACATCTAGGCCCCCACACCCTTCTACTATGGTCTTCCTGTCATGGGGCCAGCTGACCATGGACTGAATCTCCTTAAAATATAAGCCAAATTAAACCTCTCTGCCTTTAAACTGTGGGTGTCTGGTATTGTGCCTAGAATCAAGAAAATTGATATATATGTTAGTATATATTTATATATATATTATATATGATATGTTATTATATATTTATACTTAATTTTGAAGTGTCTCTTTCATAAATATTATTCAGCTTGGTTTAATTTTTATCCAACTGAACAGTCCTTTTAGGGACATTTTTTAGGGAGAAAGTTCATTTACAGTTGTGATTCCAGGTGTATTTGAACCACTATCAGCCCAGTTTTGCATCCAAATATTTTAACTTCTTTTACCTTTCTCCTAACTTCTTTCAAACTGAGTTTAAAATCTACCATCTTCTACCCTCCCTTTTACAAGTCATATATTATATTTCCATGTACCCAGAGGCTACTCAACTCTTCTTTTACTTTTTATTGTTTTTCATTATTTTCTCAGATGTCTAGTACTTTATTTTTTATTTTAATGTAATACAAGTGGATATTAATAAAGTATAAAAATAGTTTTATGAAAAAAATTTCATAAAAAATTAGAAACTAACAATAGTAAATACACTTTGGATCATGACCTTAAAAGAGTATATTTTCAATGCTAATCTATGTCTCAATAATATACCTTTTTAAAAATAAAGTGTTTTAACTAGTATATTATTTCCTATATAATATAGTATATGCATATAGTTAAAACAACATCAATACACATCACTATTTTATCAATTATGTAATAAAACAGGTTTTAAAAAGGCAGATGATAAAGTACTAAACTCCATAGGCATATGAAATATCATCTTTTCAATTCATTAACAGAAACTCACTTTTTTTGAAAGAGAAGTTGGGAAGAGGAGAAAAAAATCACACTTGTAATAACAAAGATAGCTAGTAAACAACTTCCAATAAATGTAGAGAAATTAAAGGATTTTTAAAAATGCTATTATTAAGAATTTTATTAGATCCAGCCACAAAACTTGTCTACCTTAAAATATTTATGAAATTAAAGGGCACATGTCCTGCAAAAGGCAAACTAATTTTATTAAAAATAATAGCTCCTCAGACCCTCTCTTTCAAGTTGCACCCTGAAGTTCAAACATTAAATTAACTTAAAGACTTTTTGTCTAGAGACATTAAAGATAATGTGCTTCTGTGCAATGTGGGCTTCACATGAACTTTTCCACCATGGTTTGTGATTTTTCAAAGTGGAAGTTTTCATACAAGCGCAACATGAAATTTATAGAAAGACATTAAGGAATGAGCATATGACTTGGACAAAGGCCAACAAAACCAATGGCTGCACAGTCCGATGTATACTGTTTCAAACATGAGGCACAGAAAGCAGCAGGCAAGTAGCTTCGTAGGTCCTACTGCCAGAGTTTGAAGGGTCTGAGGGAATAAGCCACAGGTCTATACCAGGACTGCTCAGTTCCTGGGATTTTAGTTCTGCAGGAAAATGAAAGCATCCGAGGACTGTGCTGAGTACTGAAGCACCCCATCTTTCTGCATTCCTGATATGTTGGTAAGATTCTGGCATGAGAACAGATTTGAAGAAGACAAACTGGTACTGCACGATTTCAGGAAAACTTAGTTGATACAAACGCTAAAGGTTTCAGACCATAGTCAGTTGGCTCCACGGCAGGGTGGCATGGCAGAGGGGCGTGGCGATCAGGGCGTGGTGGTGGGAGGCACAGAGAACTCAAGAGCTGCACACACACCCTTCTGAGCCACGCCCCCAGGGACGCACGTCCTCCAACCAGGCCGCACTTCCTCTCATATTTATCTATAACATCAGTGGCTAATTCACAGGCAGTACCACGTACCCAAGATCTACTCGCTTCCCCAAAGCTCCCCCTATGAGTGCAAGAGGCTTTGGGGGGACATCTAGATAGAAGCTGTAACAGCGTCACCGCAGCCGTGCTTCACTAAGGTTCCATAGTCCAAGCAGAGAAACTCCACTTCTGTCAGGTTACAGGCCTTGCAAACCTGCTTATAAATATGCCTATGGAACCTTTAGGATAATCCCGGCCCCACCTTAAATTCATTTCTAAGGCAATAGCATCAGACATGTCAATTTTATGTACTGTAACAGTTGTTTCTATGATTATGGATGTCTCCAAAGTGCAGCTGTTCTTTAGGACTATATGTCTCCAAATACAAAAGGTAAGTTTCACTCCACTTTTGCACAGCATTTAAAAAAAATTCATTCCATCTTTAATTAACACAAGAGGGTAAGCACTAGACCCCCTCCGAAGCCTGTAACACAATGGACAGCTATACAAGAACGAGGTTTCCAGAGACCTCTTTTTCCTAAGACACACCAGGTGTCCAGGTCATTTAGATGGAAGCCTTGCTGTTCAAGAGGGTGGGAGAATAAGTCACCCACACATGCTCAGCATTGTGGCTAACACCATACTTTTAAAGCTTCTGTGCATTCATTTAAGGTCATGCTAGTTGGATTACTCTGTGCGTGACTTCACAATAGGTGACTGGTTCATCTGAGTCATGAGTTACAAAGCGCTTTATGGGATTATTTAAGAATTAAAAGAATTTGAATCTGGAATACAGGAATGATGTAAAGAGACTAAAATCTACTTCAATATTGTATGCTTGAAGTTCTCAGCACTTTGTGGGTGAAGCTCTAGTCGAGAGAAGTGAAAGGAACCTTCTAATAAGCCTCAGTCAGTTTTCAATCGAATAAGGAGGAAACAGAAAAGTTGTTACCCAGTTACCAATCAAGGTCAGAGATCTTAGAAAATGCTTTGCTCATTTTAATTCAACCTTCCCATTCCTGCCTGGTTAAGCCCTCTCATGGTGCTTCTTGATGAGACAGTGATGAAACCACCCTTGTGTGTGTGTGTGTGTGTAGTTGTATATCTGTACAAGTCACACTGAGTGTCTGGCAGGACTCTCCAGTGTCCTTCAAATGTGGCAAATGTGTGACCACCACGACCATGGATCTGTCCTATGGCTGTTGGTGGTGTTTCCTGAGGGAGGTAGGCTTTGCATTTTTAATGGCCTCCCCACACCCACACTGCCACAGAAACCTCCACACTTCCTACTCTGACCCTCAGGTCTCCCTGTGATAACTCAACTTTTTAACATTTGACATGGACTAAAGTTTAGAGTTGAATTTTAATTTTTACTAGCTTGTCAAGTAATTGACCACTAGATCACTTCAATTCTAATGATATTAGTTCCATTTCATTATTATTTCTATTTTGTTTTTAATTATTTTTGTTGCTAATTATTGATGTTGTTAGTCATTGTTCTTGATAATCATTATTGCCATTATTAACTTGTTATTGTTTTTATTATTTTATTTAGCTGTATTTACTATCTATCAAATAGTCTTATATGTTTCAGATATTCCTGCCTAGATATTTTTTTGTACTTCTAACAGAAATTATAGAAATTCTGAGTATTGTCTGATGGCAAAACTGAGTTTTATTTTCACATAGAAATAATAGTTTGACCCATGTGTGATTCCATGCCTGATTTAAGGAACTTTTTCTCTTTACTTTTTGAATATAATATTCCATTGGTTTCTTTTGTTGCTGGTTTTCATTTATTTATTTTTGTTGGTGCTTTTTAGAATTTTTCTTCCTTATCTGAGTTCTACAACTGCCATGTAAAGTGTTTTTATTTAACCCCTGTATAACTCAGTGTGTTTCCTTCATCATTTCTAGAAAAATATCTTAGCTGTTACCTTTTGTGTGTTTTCTTTTCCCGATTCTCTCTTTTCCCTCATTTTGTAACTCTAATGCAATGCCACTTCACTGAATATTCTGTTTTTATTCATTCTTTCTTATTTTCCATCTGATAACCACCCTGTTCTGGGTAATTATTTCAGAGCCAGCTTCTATTTCAATTAATTTTCTCTCCAATCAGTTGTATCTAACATTACAATTGTGATAACATCGATCAACTTTTAAAATTTGATTTTCTACTTCTTTACAGTATTTTAAATAATAATATGCCTGATAACTATGTTTATCTTAAGTTTTAGGTAAAGGAAGAGTGCGGTTTTGATGCTGTTGCTGCTGACCCTGAACCCAGCGCCTTCTCTCTGTGCCGTCTAACTCTGAACAGTCAGCTCAGGCTGGGCTGATCGCGACCGGTGGGAACCCTGACGAGCATGGATTGAGAGTGTGTTTCTCCACCGGGGTGTAGTGCTTGCTTCTTCCAAGAGTTCTGGGGCTCTCTCAAGATATAAGACTCCCAGTTCTCACTGTTGGCTTCTGAGACCCTGTGAGTTCTTTAAATTTAACCCAAATCTGCAGGGATTCTCAGCGGAGACTCTCCCCTCACCTAGAGTAACGGCAAGCACCGACCGCTGCTCTTGTGGTCTCTTTTTGTCTGAGGCAGATTGGTTTCAACCCAGCCCCTAGCAGCTGTTTATGACACTGAGGCTCATGACTGCGTGGAGAAAGCTCCCAGGCCCTGTGCCCTCTCAGCCCCACGCGGCAGCAGCCCCGGGCAGGGGCAGCACTAGGATTGCTCAGCAGTCTGCACCCCTTTATTGCTTCACTCCTAGATCCACTGGAGATTTCACTTATTTTCTTTTTGGTTCAGCTGTGCACTTGAAAGGATGCATTTGCTGAATCAGGTCATTTTCAATTGTTTTAAAGAGATACCCTCACAGGTACAAGTTTATATGCTATATAATTTAATTAGTATAAAAATCATGTATATCTGTAATGTTTAGATATTTTGTTGTGGAAAAAATCACTACCAGTGTTGCCTCCTTGACCTCCATCTATTGTTATTGGTTTCCTCTATTTAGCCTCAAAAACTAGCTGCCTGCAGTTGAGTCTGTTTCCTTTACTACACAACTTGAGACGAATTTCAAATGCATTATCTTAAGTGAAGATAAAGGCTATGTACGCCCGTCAGTTTATATCCATCTTTCCAGTTACATGACATTTTGGAGAAGCCAATATTAGAGGAACAGAAAACTGATCAGTGGACACCACGAGTCCAAAAGGAACTGGAGGCACTGGAGAGCCTTTGTGGATAACTCTGTGTCTCGATCTTAAGGACAGACATCGACGCGGGGCCACTTGGTAAGGGTCGGGGACTCTCAAGGGCCTTTAGGAAAGGGGGCCACTTAGAGAAATGGGGTGTTAGAGATTCAAGCACCAAGGATGGAGACTTGTTCCTAAACCACTGAAATGGAAATTGCCCATGTTTTACAAGGGTTCTCGAAAAATGCCTCAGCAGATCTTCTGGCAAATTGGGAGATACCCTCCCAACGGTGAGGGCCTCCTCTAGATTTTAATGCTCTATTTGGCCACAGAGTGGTGATCCAGTTCTGACTCAGTCCTGGTCCGTCACCACGGGGAGAATCTGCCCCATGAGTCAGAGAAGCTACGCAGGGACGAGCCTCACGGCCAGTCCACATTCACTTTTTTTGAAAAGAAAAAGAAAAAAAATATTATTTGCTGTTTACAGAAACTCTTTGGGAAAATCCTGAGGAATTTTAAAATTATATATCAAGATGACAAGAGATAAACAATTCTTTCTGAACTAAGAGTGTGTGGAGAGAATCATATGAATAATTTTCAAAAACTGCTTTTAAAAAAAGAGAAGTTAAAAATAAAGGGAAATTATGAATGGGAAAATAATGGGAAGTGAATATGTAAGTCAAAAGGAGTCTTCTGTATTTTCAAGTCCTTCTCTGCAACACACATACACACGTGTGTGCACTTCACTCACACTTTAACAGAAGGCAGGAAAGATGATACAAATACTGAAACACAGCATTGGGTCATCATGAATGCTGAACACATTTTCTCTTATTCTCTGGAAAGGTCAGTTATTGTAACTCAGAAATGAAGAAGACAGAACTGATGGTCTCACAGTGTTATTCTAGTCCTTAACTACATCTTCTCTACTTCAAGAAGAACTGGATTGTGAGTGAGAGGTGGGAAGGGTCAGCTCCGCCAGGGCTGGACTACACAGTTCTCTCCCTTGCTGACAATGAAAGATAGAACAATGCCTTTCATGTCTTGCCACTGAATTTTGAAACTCACTTTGCTGCAAATGGTCACCTAAATTTCTCAGCCTTCTTGAAAATATAGAAGAGTAAAAGCAAATCTGGAGTCCTCTGTCAGACTTTTGCCTGATAGCCAACATGGAGAAGAGAAATCGGAAGGTGGAAGGCAAAATTGATGATGCAAAAAGAGACTGACTGAGAATAACAAAAGGGCTGCTTCCCACAAGGCATGGTTCCTGGGTAGATGATGGTGACACTATTCATTGAATGGTTGCCCCAGGTCCAAGGATAGCAATGTAAGTTAAAGCTACAGAAGTGTCATCTCACCTAAGAAATAAGAATATAATCCATCATTTGTGGTCAAAAACACCTTGTGTTCAAGTCTTAGTATTTAAAGAAAAAATATATACCCCTTTGGAGGATGTCATTTTCTTTGCTCTTTTGAAGTGGAGGATAAACTGGTCCTTGCCTTCTTGAAATTACTTCACAAAATAGGCATGTGTGCTTTGTTTTTTGTTTTACACTGTGCTTCTAGGAGTTCCTCTAAAACTGATGATAGATCTGCTTATAGAACAACTAAGACAAGTTACATTTTGTTTCTAAGGGTCAAGTTCTAAATATACCTATAAAAATCTTCACTGGAATTTATTAATGCTTAAGCTCATCAAAGCTGAACATAAAGAGAATGTATAGTAGGTTTAACTTACTAGAATATACCAAGGGGATACTAATTTCTATATAAAAGCTTAAAAGGAAATCAGATGCAACAAAAAATTCTAGAACATTCTTCACTTGCATTCTCTATGGAGATGGACTCTAGTTACACACACCATGTGCCTGCATTTGAAGCATGGGAGTGTGCTGTGTCTCACAGAACAACCTAGAGTGATATGGTGTCTCTCCAGCTTTAGGGCTGATTCATGGTAAGCTTCCCAGAGTGCAGATCAAAGTTCTGGATCTTACCTGGCAGTGTGCGCTGTTGACCCATGGCAAAAAGGCCAGCATGGGTACTGGCCAGTGGGTGAACAGCATCACTTCTTGAAAATTATTCAGGTGATTTGAGAAGCAATTTAATCCACCAATGAAGACATGTGTGTCTATTTTCCTTAACAGTAACAAGCAAAATCAGCTGTGGCACTTTTCCTTTTTCTTGTGCACACATCAAAAGCAAAATGATCATTTAACCACCTTCTTATCAAAACTTTTGTCTTGGGGGACTATGGTCCTAAAATGCCTTTGATTTTTCAAAAACTCATTTACTTTTAAGAAATAAGCTTAAATTTACTCATTTTTCAAAGAGGAGTCAGTCACTGGGGAACCAGAACATAATGGAATTCCTAACACTGGAATAAACTTGTGGGAAAAACAAAGACTAGTGCAAGGCTAAGGCCTGTACAGTGAACTCTGTCACGCTTGAGGCTCGGCTGCCCAAGGAAATGAGATGCAAGACTCCTAGTTGTACTAATAATGAAGACACAGAGCTGCTGAACACTGAGATGTCCTGAGCCAACAAATTCCTTTTTAAATAAAAAATTAATGAGACTCCTCAAAATGAACAGATAACATTTTCCTATTAGTTTCCATAAACAGGTTGTAGTTCTTGTTTATGGGAATTACTCAATTCTCGTTCAGTTATCCTAGGGAAATTGTTTAATAACACAACCTCTCTGGGTGACACTCATTCCCACACGCAGCAGCTTGTACATAATGACAGCAGTATTGGGAAGCAGCTCTACAATTTATGAAATGATTTCACATGTATTATGTTTTTGACCTAGATGATCAAAGGGTCATACTTAGAAAGTGCAGAGTATCCAGACTTCTGATTCTTAAATCTTAGCAGCCACTGCATGCTCTGCCAAAGATGTACCGTGGAAATGTGTACATAGCAAGCTACATGTTACTTAGTTGGTAAAAGGAGTTACTGGATTCTTTTTTTTTTTTTTTTTTGGAGACAGGGTCTCGCTTTGTAGTTCAGGCTGGCTCTGAGCTCACTATGTAGTCCAGGCAAGCCTCGAACTCAGCAGTCCTCCTGTCCCTGCCTCCCGAGTGCTGGGATGACAGGCGTGAGCCACCACGCCCGGCACTGTGGTACGCGGTATCTAGTATTGATTGTTGGTGGGCGTGTCTCCACACCCAGCATTATATGTGGTTACTGGGGATCGAACTCAGGACCTTGCACCTGCGAGGCAGGCACCGGAACCACTGAGCTAACCCTCCGGCCCTGGATTATTCTTATTAAAGGTTTCCCTAAGGACATCTTCTATTTTATACATTTTCCTCTGAAGTCTACTACCCTTTTTATAGTCTCAGCACATTCGTTATCCTACATTAAATAAAAACCGCAGGGAGAGCCCTGTCTCAGCATGGACACGGTAAACAATGCCCAGAGCCAGTGACACAGATGCTCGCTGCCCGGCCTCTTCCCTGGATCCGATGTGCCTCAGTGTACAGCCACCCTCACAGCCAACTCTGCCTGACGGAAAAGTACAGAAAGTGCTCAAGAGCCTTCAGAGGGGTCCGCATGAATCAAGGTTTTGAAAACGTTGGTGCTGAATTCTTAAGGCTATTCTAACTTGCCTGAAAATGGGCCAGAAAAAGGAAAATACTAAATTCTCAGTCTGGATCTCGAAATGCAGCTTGTTAATGTTTACACCCCACTTCTCAGCCTGGGTTTTACTTACTGCCACTCTTTCTGGAGAAAAAGAAGTGCCTTCCGATGTTTAAGTTCATTCTGAAGTCAGCTAAAGGGTAATCAGGTTCACAACTGGTTAACTTTATGCCATAATTATACTACTGTTACCCACATACCTATGTAGGGCTATATTCACAGTCACATTCCATAAACCTACTGATGTAGGTATTACAAAATACACATGGATAAATATAATTATCAGTGAACTTATTATAGCATTTCTTTCTTGTTATATTCTTCTCAGCCAGAGCCCTGTGTACTTTATTTTCACTTAACTACTGCAAAAGTAGTTTCCAGTCTACCTACTTATAGGAGAGCCTCAGTTAACCATTTCTCTACTTTATTATTATAGGAACTGCTTCTTAATTCTCCGTTTCCTAGTGGGAGTGACTTTGAATTATAGAATTTTTTTATTAGTGTATAGAAAAATACCATAACTCATATCTACTTAACCTATAATTCTACCTGTCTAAATAGAGTAACTTTTAAAATATACATTTTCCAGAGTTTAATGAACATCAATATTTTTCCTGTTAATATCAGGACAGATCTGTTAGACAGTATGTCTGTGTCTGAGTTGTGTGTGAGAAAGGATTATAGATTTAGGGACAAGGGATCATGTGATTCTGCAAGTTTTGTTAAGTATTTAACAATATAAGTAACAACAGAGAGTCAGAGTTACTTCTCAATCATCTGAGGGATAAGACAGAAAAAGACGAATAAATTTTATGTCGGTCAAAGAAAATAGTAAAACACCTAGAATAGTAAGTCCGTAACAGAAAGATAAGTCTTAAGAAAAGAATACTTGGAAAATTCTCATAGATCAGTATGTACACACAATACTATGCAGTTGTGAGCGGCTGGCCTTCTGTGGACCATGACCCTGCGCTGTGTGAAGTCGATTGTCACTAGAAGGACACCAGGCTTCCTGGCTTCTGTGTACAGATCAGGATGAGACTTAACAGCCTTTCCTGCTTCCCAGGACTCTGTGCAGACTGACCTTTTCTTACCATAACTTGCTTAAATCGATGACAGGCATCTTATTATTTCACCTCTTTCACTAGTTTTAAAATGTTTTAAGGAAATCAAGAATAAAGCCAAGTAAATTGTCAGTGAAGGTTAAACTCCTATGATGTTCTTGATATTCATACTATTTAGAGAATAAAGACTATCCAATTTCCTTGAATTCGAAGTGTTTGATTAAAGCACTGTTTAATCTCAAACAGGCACTTCTCATTTCTGATAATAAATGATCGAACTGGGAGTTCAAATCCAGTTCTCCATTTATGAAAAAAAATCAACCCATATTAAACGTTAGAAATACTTTGTTTCATGAAGACCAGTGATACATACTATAAATACTTATTGGAAGTTACATGGACAGTGTGACAAAACATCTTCACCATACAAGTCTGGGGAGAAGCAGTTTAACTTAGTGGCGTATCTGTGTTATGGCGGACAAGTACTAGAAATGGTGGCTGTGCACAGTCCACTGTTCTGCAGCCCTGCTGAAGTCACAAACCTCATCACCAGAGAGGAGCTTTGGGAGGCTGATTTCCGTTTCCACAGAATAGAACAGTGAAGGCTTCGACTGTAAACAGTGTTAAAAATAGCTCCCCAAAGGCATCATTTTGTGTGATTGATATTATTCCACCAAAAGAGGAGAAAATGTATATCTTTAATCCTGAACAAAACCTCTTCAAAGTTTATGTTCTCAATAAACCTTTCACTGAGAACTGAAAATATAACTCAGTAATGCAATAAAATGCCCTAACAAATAGATCAGATTTTTCACTTAATGCTTTTTACAGGCTTAAACCAAATGGAGTAAAAGGAAATCACCTTTTACAGTCTGACTCCTACAGGAAGAATGCCTCACTGTTCCGCTTTTTAAAGAAGGCATGGTGAATTTATATCAACTTTGGTGAATCTTGGGGCATGATAAAAGGAAGAAAAATAGCAATACAGTTAACATTCCACAGAACTCTTTCTTCGAGTATTTATCCCTTTATAAACTGCACATGATCAAAGATAATATGAAATATGTAAAAAGGAAACTTTTAATATTTTTAACTTTTATGTCTTACTAGTGCACATTTGCAGTACATAACCCGGAGAGTTGGTACCTGTACATAGGAAACTTTTTATTTTTAAGGCAAAAATATGGTTTAGCACCTTGTGTTGATACAGTGGAGATATTTCTCTACCCCTTTAGAACTGTTGTCGATTACAGATGTGACGCGGACTTATGGGACGACAGCAGAGGGGTACACAGCAGAGACAGAGGCTCCCCAGGTTTGGTACCCAGGCTCTGGAAGGCAGCAACAGGCGGAACAGGACTCGGAGGGGAGCGGATCTGAAGTAGGAATTGAAGCGAACGGGAATGCGAAGAGAGCGGCTTCCCTCAGGAAGGAGAGAGAGGGTAGGTGTGCTCTCTCCGCGCCCCTGACTCTGCACGCGATGGGTGGCTCCACGGCACAGCCGTGGAAGCTGCTGATGCCACCAGAGGCCTCCACAGAGAAATGTGCCAGCGGCGCGGAGCAAGAGGGTGACTGGCCGGTAGCCGTCTTAGAGAGAGGCCAGGTAAGACCAGAACTCAGAGCAGCAATGGGCTCCATTTCACAGCTGCAGGGGCAGAGACAGGCTGCTGCGGCAACTCGGAGGGAGGCCGGGAGCCCAGGCTGTACAGTCGCGGGACGTCTGCAACCGTGTCCCGCCTCACGCCAGGGAGGCAGCCTGAATTTCGGTGGAATTAGAGGGGCAGCTTGCAGGGATCGTCCCCCGCCCTGCTGTAAACTACAGCGGCCTCGTTCGAGCTAACCGACACGGCTCTGGACTCTGGCTGCCTACTCTGTCTACTCGAGGGAGCACAAACGTGCTTCAAAGCAGACATTTTTTCTTATTATTTTATACTTTTTTTCCTCTTTTGTTTTTTTTCTTGATATTATTTTTATATGAGTATAAACATCGTTTCCAGATTTCTTTGTTGTTCTTCTTCTATGTTCTTGTTTTAAATTCTCCCGTCTCTTTCCCTCCTGCTCTCAAAGTTCTTCTAATATTTCAGTGTCTTCTAGCCTTGCTTCTAATTTCTTCCTCTTCTATTTCTCTATCCCCCCCCCCAGCTCCTTTTAAATTTTCTTTTCTGAGTGTAAAATCATGATACTGAGAGCTTATTTACTGTAAATAATTTTCTGGTTTGTTTTACATTTTTCTATATAATCACAAATCTAGTTCATACAATTAAAGATGGCACACTAATAGTTAAAACAGTGCGTAATTTTTCTAGGCTGTCGGATGCTACTGTTATTGGTGATTGTACTATTTTAGCTGAGGTGACATAATTGCTCTGCTCAGTTGCTCTTCCTAACATGCCAAGACTGAGACTAAGGTCATAAACTGTCAGTACCAAAGAACAAGGGCCTGGGCCAAGTACGCAGCACTTTCTCATTCCAAATAAACTGAACAGGTAGAATCTTGCAACAGACTCAAAACACAAAGGCCAGCCACAGTCGGGAGACATCTGTGAGAAGTAGTCATTCTCTAAGGATTCTAAATAGTAGCAATAAAGTTACTTGCCATGAGTAATTTATAAGTATCAATCCAGGAATTAAACTAAAAATAAACAAAGAAAATGAGAAGACATGGAAGCAAGATGTAACCCCAGACTTCCTGCTCAACAAAGGCAAATCCAGAGGGCGATGAGGTAGAACAATTTGAAAGTCACTCACATGGATTCTCTGAACTGCTAACAGGAGAAGTAATAAAACACATGTCTTTAGAAAAAGAGTCTTTGGGGAAAAAAATGAATAATTTTATATAACTACAGTGATGGTGACCATAATGAAAGACATGCTTAGTGACTCTAGAACAGATTCAAATGAAAAAAGAATAGAAGAACTTAGCAAAATTATGGAAACTATCAATGTCCAACCCAGGAAATAAATGGAATCCGTGAAACAGATTCAAACACATCCAACAGACTGAAAATTCCATCGAAAGTATATGAGTAGAATGAGCCAAGTGAGGACAGAGTATCAGATAGAAACCAGGATTGTGCTTAGAAATTATGAAAAGAAAGATATTCCTTGGAAGCAACCATTAGCCTGATACAAAAACCAGAGAAGGACTCAACCAAAAAAGAGAACTATAGGCCAATCTCTGTTATTAAAATAGATGTAAAAATCCTCAGTAGGATACTGGCAAATAGAATGTGGCAAATTGTCAAGAAGATTATATAGCAAGACAAGTAGGATTCATCTCAAGTATGTGGTGACTGTTCAATACATGCAATCAATAAATGTAATATATCACATTTACAGAGCCAAAGACAAAACCCACAGATGAAGAAAAAGCATTTAAAAATGTTCAGTACCCACTCATGATAAAAATTCCACAGAAAATTGGAATAGATGGTCTTTAACTCAATTAGGTAAAAGCCATCTATGACAAACCAATAGCCAATATCATATTAAATGGACAGAAATGTTTCACTTTAAAATCAGGAACAAGACAAGGATGTCCAATGTTACCACTCTTATTCAATACAGTTCTGGAAACATTGGCCAGAGCAATGAGATAAGAGAAAAGTGAATAATGATGGGAAGGGAGGAAATTAAGCTATTATTATTTGCAAATTACAGGATACCTTCCACAGAAGACCTCAAAAACTCCACCAAAATTCAATAAACAAATTCAATACTATAGGTGAATACAAACTCAACACTTAAAAATTAGTACCATTCTTGTACATGAATAACAAACTCCTTGAGAGAGAAATTAGGGGAACAACACATTTCACCATAGGAGCTAAAAAAATGAGGTATCTAGGAATCAATCTATTGAAGGAAGTGAAACACTTCTACATTGAAAACTACAATACTCTGGAAAAGGTGATCCAAGAGGAAACAAGGAAATGGAAAGTTAACCCTTTGTTCTTGGGTAGGAAGAACCAATAGTTCCAAAATGGAACCATACTTCCAAAATTGTTATATAGATTTAATGCAACCTCAATCAAAATTCCAATAGCATACCTCACAGAATTAGAGAAAACAATTCTAAAATTCACTTAGACCCAGAAGAGATCTAGAATAGCCAAGGCAATTGCGGACAACAAAGGCAAGGAAGAGGCAACACAATCCCTGTCTTGAAACTATACTACAGAGCTACTGTGATAAAACAGCAATGTTACGGTCTAGAAAAACCAGGCCTGTGGATCAGTGGCATAAATTAGAAGATGTGGAAATTTCCACAAACTCACTCAGCTACCTTGTCTTTGACAAAGACGCCGAACACCTTTCTTGGAAGAGAGATAGCCTCTTTAATAAGTGGTGCTGGAAAAGTTGGCTGAAGATTAAAACTAGGCCTATACCTTTCATCATGCACTAAACTAAAATCCAAGGGGATCAAAGATCTAAATGTAAAACAGAAACACTAAATATTCTGAAATATAAAATAGTTAAAATTCTTGAAATAACTGGTGTAGGCAAAGACTTTATGAACAAATTGGCAATTCCATAAGAAATAGCACAAATAATCAAAAACTGAGATCTCATCTCACTAGAAAGCACAGCAAAAGAAATCATCAACAAAGCGATGATATAAGCCACAGTGTGAGAAAAAAAAATTTGTCAGCTGTTCCTCTGACAAAGGACTAATATCTCGAATATACAAGGAACTCAAAAAAGGAGATATCTCAAATTTAACGACCTAATCCAAAAATGGGTACCTGAAATGAAAAAACATTTCTCAGGTGAGGAAGTAGAAATGGCAAATGAATATATGAAAAAATGTTCAATATCATGTTTATTCAAGAGATGCAAACTGTAATAATGGTGAGATTCCATCTCATTCCAGAAAGACTGGCTATTACCAAAAATCAAGCAGTAACAAAAGCTGTTGGGGCTGTGGGAAGGAAGGAACCCTCCCGCACTGTCAGTGGGAGTGTGGGCTGGTAGTGTGGACTGCTGTGGAGATCAGTGTGGAGAGTCTTCAAAGCACTAGAACTAGAGGTTCCATTTGACCCAGCTATTCACTTTATTGATATCTTCCTAAAAGAAATGAAAGCATCATAGCACAGTGCTATATGCACGCCCATGTGTATAGCAATACAGTGTGTATTAGCTAAATCTTGGAAACAGCCCAAACGTCCATCAGCTGATGAATGGATACACAAGATGGTTTTTAAAAAAATATAAACAAGGAAGCACTACTCGCCATAAAAGAGGATACGCTTGAGACGTTCCTAGCTAATGGATGCACCTGAGACCATACTCTTCAGCGAAATAATCGGATGCATATGTGTAAATGTCGGATGGTGCTTCCCGCATGAGAAACTGCAAGTGTAAATAAGGACCAAGATAAATAACAGATATTGAGAAGCAGGAAGAAAATGTTCCAGTGGGGGGGGGCAGAGGGGAAGGGAAAAAGAAAAGAAAGGACAAAAAATAGAAACAAGGCTTCTGTAGATAAAGAGGAGAGGGGGCGAAAGGCAGGAGAGGGGAATAAGGAAAAAAGAAGCGAGATATATCATGTACAGGCACAAATTCCCTATGACGAATGGTATATATATTTAAAATGTACCTATAAATATTTTCCCGAATGTGGCGAGCCGTGACAGCTGCTCCCCAAAGATGGCGGCTGGCGGTAAACCAGAGACTGCTTCTTAATACGAACCAGCTGATCGCAGGCCTTGATTGATATCGCCCGTGTTCGGCGGGAAGGGCCCATGGATCGCCCGTGCTCGGCGGGAGGGGCCTCGAGAGGAGAACGTACGGGAGCACCCGATGGGCGGTGGGTTGGTGGTGGTAATGGTGATGATAAAGCTCAAGTTTGCACTCCGTGGTTGCGGCTCTCTCTGCGGGATCAGCGAGGGTCGCGACAACTGGTGCCGAAACCCGGGACGCTCTCTCGGGGGAACGGAGGAGCAGCAATCTGGTAAGGTCTGCGGGCGCGCAGCAATCTGGTAAGGTCTGCGGGCGCGCAGCAATCTGGTAAGGTCTGCGGGCGCGCAGCAATCTGGTAAGGTCTGCGGGCGCGCAGCAATCTGGTAAGGTCTGTGGACGCGCAGCAATCTGGTAAGGTCTGCAGCTGCGCAGCAATCTGGTTAGGTCTGCAGCTGCGCAGCAATCGTTAAAAGAGCAGAAAGAAGAGTTCGCGGTCGCGTCTTCCTTGCTGGTCGAGGGGGAAGCGACACCCGAAGAATCAACCATAGACAATATGTGAACAAATAAACATGGCTGTATTTCAATACAGCTTTACTAGAATATAAAAAAGATATTAAATTGCTAAGACTGGAGAAAATCACAAAAATATTGCTCCTATTTAAATAAAAAGTAAAAGTAAATTCAGGTCAGAGGTCATGGAACACTGAAGTTTACCTCGAACAAATGAAGAATTTATTTGCTGGAGATTTTAATTTTAACTTCTTAATCTTATGACATTGCCTCTGGAATCTGAACATAGAGGGTTCCATCTGGATGTAAACAACTGTGCCCATGTCTAAAAGAATTCGCTTCAGAATGCTAAATAAACGACTGTCCTTTACAAGGTCCCGATGCTCCAAGAAAGAAAAACTTAAAAATCCCTTTGAATGCTAACTGCTTCCCTAAGAAGCCTCCTGCTGAGCTTCTCTGCCACGCAGGGTTTTCCAGACTGCGTATGGAGCCAGATTCCTGTTGAACCACCTGCTCTCTCCCCACTGCCACAAAAATCGGGATTAGGATTTGTTTCCCTTTTTTTGTTACCATCACATTTTTTTTTCTTTACCCCATATTAGGGGTGGGGGTTGTGGGGTGGGTAGGGAAATGGGGAAAAATGAGAATTAAATTGTGTCCTATACCGGTACAGGTTCCCAGTATTGGGTGTGATAAGGTAGGAGACTTGGAGATCATATGTAAGGATACAAAAGTGTTTAAAAATGAAAAAACAAAGCCTCGTCTAACTACTTGGGAGCTTAGAAGAAAATTTTCAACAGAATATTTGGGTCACTTCCAAAGAGAGTATTCAGAGGCATCCTCTGTGGTCAATAGAAACAGCTGTAACACACGCGCCAATTTAGGGACCGCGCCAGGGCAGGTGGAGAGCGCGTGCAGCTCGACACATGCAAGTACAGTGTCTAAGCTTTGCTTCTGGATTAAGGAAAAGGAGATAAAAACGGGACAGAGCCAGCGGCTGCTGAATCGCTGTCAGCGGAAAGCCACCCCGTCCCACCCCACTCTGGGTGCCCAGGAGAATGGCTGCCAGTCAGCAACACGAACGGATTTGAAAACTGAAACTTTCTCAGAGGTTCTGAAAGAAAGTAAATCCTGGGGCAGAGTCAGAAGATTTAAGTTCAAGTTTATAGCTGTATGAAAAAAGAACTACAGGTAAAATAAAAAACCTGGGGGAAAACCTAATCTGCTTTAGCATGGAAACCAGCTCATAATATATTCGGTCCCATTGAAACCGAGCAGAAGTCACGTTCTTGTCCGCGCTGTCCAACTTGGCAGCCACGAGCCAGCGGCCACGTGTGGCTACGAACATTTAGTATAAGTTAAATGAAAAGCCTCATTCCTCAGTTGTGCCAGCCACATTTTAAATTGGCCAATAAGCACCTGTGCCTGGGGGCAACCATATTGGAAAACAAAGACACAGAATATTTCCATCAATGTATGGATGCCTATTAGGCAGTGCTGCTATCTATCCTCTGAATATTTAATGCGGCTCTTAAAATTTATACACTGTATATAGTAGTTCACATATTGGGAAGATTTGGTTTTTTAGATGTTTTAGATGAAGAGATTAGATTAAGCCAATCAATGAGTGTGGCTATGGAGAAGAAATCTAACTTGGGAATTTACCTTGCAGAAGTGCTGGCTATTCAAAGAGGCCCCAGCTTTTAGGCTCAAGTCCATAATATATCAAAGACATCCCTGAGGAAATACTTTTCATTTCTCTCAGAAAAACAAAAGACACATGAATTTCTTCAATATAAAAGTAAAAGATACAGGATAGCAGAACTGCAAGATAGTAAAGCCTCACATAACTACCAAGAAGTTCAGAACTATAGGTATAATTCAATTCAAATTCTAAACTATAGTCACGGTGACAAAAAACAACAGGGAATGTATAATCCCATTTGTATTCACCTTAAAAAATAAATGATGTGCTTGGAGTGCGGAGACTTCCGGCACAGAAGGCACTCACGGCCCGGAGCAGCTCTCAGGCATTGGCCCAGGGTGCAGCTTCGGCGGGATCCGCCCAGCCCGTGTGCCTCTTTCTCCCCGGAAGTCACCGCCCCCTGAGACGCTAGCTTCCCGCCGCGCTTCCGGTGCTGTCGGCTGAGGCGCCGGCCCCATAGGGCCTTGGGCAAGGAAGGCGCCATCCTTGGTGGTGAGGTCCCCCCCTGAGGGTGCAGTGTCGCCCGAGTCTCCTCTGTGACCATGTGGTGGTGCTCGGCCGTCCCAGGCCCAGCGCTTTTCTTCCTGCACAGAACTCCAGCTGCCCCGGCAGCCCGAGAATGAAGGGCCCGCCGTAGGCTGGACCTAGGGGCTCATGGGGCCCGCGCTGGTCTCAAATAAAGCGGGGTGAAAGGTGCCAGGAAGCAGGGGCAGGTCTTCCTCAGAAGGGAGGAGGATGGAGGAGGAGGGAGGGAAGGCAGGTGTTAACGTGCGCCTGCCGGCTCCAGGCAGAATAATTACTGCAGCGCACACTAACACCAATAAATAAACTAAAACACTGATTTCTTCGCTGGCAAAAAAGATAGATAGATAGATAGATGATAGATAGATAGATAGATAGATAGATAGATAGATAGATAGATAGATAGATAGATAGATAAATGTGTTTAATCCCACTTGGAGGCAAATACATAGGATCTGGTGTAACCCTTAAGTCAGTCGCCCGAGACGGCTATCAAGAAATAATTCATAATCTAAACAGAGTCCTAGAGATGCAGGCAAGGGCAGAGAATTAAAGTAGATGGCAGCCCTGGTCTCTGTACCACAGACACTGTGACTGTTTAGCTAAGGAGGAAAAATGTACGTGCACGTAGTCACTTACCTTACACATTTTATGATGATAAAGAGCTGCACTATAATCTCCTTCCCTCAGAGCATGCTGCCCCCTATGGGCCCATGGAAGTAACACAGGTAAAGATCCACATCAATAAAGGTTGGGTTACATCTACATTGTAAGCAATTGTTAGACTGTTTGCATCTGTGTGTCTCAGGCTTTTGGACCAAAATCAAGCCTTTAATAAACTCTTCCTCTTCAGGTGACATTGGTATGAGAAATAATAAATGTTACTACGGAATCAGGGAATTTGCCTTCAGAAATGTAAAAGCATGTTAAGTCATTTTTCCTTGGATTAAACTAGGAATTAATGGGGTTGGAAAAGAAAGGGGAAAAATAGTTGATGTGGTTTGAAAGCCTTTCCTAACACTGCTGGAGCACCAACATCACTTTTGATCTAAAACTGTACATAATAAAACTCTGCTATAAGTTGAGAAATAAAAGCCAGTGAGTTTAATGAAATACACATGATTTTACACCTAAAGAGTTCAGTCTTTTAAGGCCTGGCTGCTGTGAAATAGTCAAAATCTGGTGCAAGAAATGAGAACTGTCCTTCATCTTCACTTCAAATCCATCCTTCTGCGACAGCCATCCCGTGAACCCACCCTCTCACACACGGGCACAAGTCACAGCTGGCCTGGCTGCTGATCAGCCGCTGAAGGATTTGGCTGGACAAACATCACAAGAAGGACGGCCGATTTAATTGAATTTATGATCAAATGTTTTCCATTGCAGGAAGAGTGGAAAATCACTTATGGGAAGATTTAAATAATTTAAGGGAAGTTCTCTGGCATGATGTTTGTATATTGGGCCTTGCGGGACGGAATCCAGCTGAGCACCAGCAGAGATTTTTGTAGACAGACACACAAAGAGGTGCAGCCTGATAATGCGATGAGAGGAGGTTCAGAGCGCCCTCCCCTTGTGTTGTATTTCTGCTCCCTTACGTGGAGAGATGAACGACATACAGCAGGTACACACACACGTGCATGCACGCACACACACACACACTCAACTGTAAGGCACCAATAGATTTTTCTGACATCCCCCAAATGTTGAAATTGTATGTAAATGTCTTTCAGGTAACGCTACAGCAAGTGACTTGGGAGTTGTAGATGAGTGTACTGAAGGCATGTTATGTGTTTTTGAGTGGAGACATACAATCTGCTGTTGAATCGCTGACGCAGTGGCTGTAACAACTTCACATGGCATTTATGCCGTAGGGTATGGACTCCGCTCTGTGTTTGTAAAGAAGACCAGTCACCTTTAGAATCCCCTGGCTGTTTCCCTCACCAGCGATGACACACAGGCTGCGCTCCCAGCCTTTCTTCACTGCGTTTCCAGGGATAAGTCACCTACTCTCCCCATCTGATCGCCTCCGGCAGCAAGAATTACCTCGGTCTCACTCCTGGGCCCGCGGGTCAGGTGGCGCTCCAGGCCCAGGCCCTGGTCCGGCACACCGTGCCTTTGTGTCCTGACAGCATCGTGCGAAGGCAGCAGACATCGGAACTCGGTAACCGTGATGTGCCTACGAGTTTCTTACAGTCTAATTAGGAAAACTGTCTGGTAGATGTGTGTTTTAAGATTTAGGATAAATCACAGTTTTACATTAATTATGTACAATGCTATTTGTTAACATCGTCACTCTTAGGAAAAGCAACTGTTGAGGGAGATGGAATCTTGTTTCTACCGGTGACCGAGCAGCTCAGCATGTGCCGCTGAGAAGACAGGCTGTTCCGGACGCCGGGGACCCTGAGTGGGGCGGTAGCCGCGTTCGGCGACGGCCGCAGAGGAGGCCTGAGTGAGCCGCCTGGAAGGGAGGCAGAGCGTGAGAAAACAGAAAGGAGGCAAACTAATGTTTGTCAAAAGACTGTGGTTGGTAACGGGCCCCGTAATTGACACTCAAACCTCATTTAAAGATTAACAATAATCCTGCCGAGGGGTTTTAAAAATTCAAAAACTGAGGCTTGGGGAGACTAGTGAGCTTTCTGAATATTACATGGTTCAGTAATGGATCAAGGTATAAACTCCGCTCCTCTGATAGCAAGCAGGACACTGGCTTCAGGCATTTTCTTGCCATCTGTGCCAACAGTTAGCCTGTGCAGCCCCCTTCTCTGGTTTCTCGCGGTTCACGTGAACGAGATGCTTCCGCTGTGTCTTCTTCCATGGTACACACAGTACCGTGCCACGGTGCACACAGGACAGTTGCACATGGCAGACGTGAATGACCCAGTCACTGTGTCCTCACCACGAGCGAAGCTGAGCCCGTCTCACAAAAGGTTTCCTCAATAAGGCGTGGGACTTTGTTTCAGGGTGATCACTCAGGGGAAAGGGTGGCAGAGGGATGTCAGTACCAGAGGACACAAAGGGTGACATCCTGTCAAAGTCACCTCCTCCCCCATGGACTTATGTTCATCTTCATTTGAGACTAAAATTCCACTATATTCATCTCTTCTTTCTTCCTCCTTCTCTTCTTCTCTTTTCCTTCCTTCTACCTACCTACCTTTACCTTTTTTCTTTTTGGAGAGGGGAGGACTAGTGATTGAACCAAGGGGATTTACCCTGCATTACATAGCTAGTCCTTTTTAAATTTTTAAAATTTTGTGACAGGGTTTTGCTAAGTTCCTACGTCCTTGCCAAGTTGCTCAGGCTGGGCTTAAACTCGTTACCGTTCTGCCTTAAATATTTTCATGATCAATAGAAAAATGACATAAATAAATACTGAGGGAAGGGATCAAGTATCAGGTATTTCTTCTAAATATGGAAAAATAAAACTATCTGCATTTCTATTTGGCTTCACTTTCTGAACTGCAGCCATATTGCTTTGTGTTCTAAAGCTTAAGAATTAGCATGTGAACCCACAAGGCCCAGCTTTGACCGACTCTTGGCTTGCAAGGCTCCTTCGGAGACCTAAGCCCCTTTCAGCAGCCTCCCTACATGGTGAGATGCCACAGATGCCACTGCGATACTTCCCAAGAAGCGTGAGGGGAGATCAAGGCGGACCGAGCAATGGCAGAGAGGTGAATCTCCAGGGAGTTCAGAAAGGGTACAGGGCTGAGTGTCTCACCCCAGGAGTTCCCAGCAGAAGAGAGAGAGACAGAGACAGAGACAGAGACAGAGACTCTGCGGGGGAGGAGCAGGGTCAGGCCGGTATTCTCCGACGCTGCCGCATTCCCCCTGCGGATTTGTTACACGTACTGGGAACTCCAGGGCTGCTACTATTTCAGAATGTTTACAAATAAAAGATGTACCTGCTTCCCAAGATGACCATAAGCTTCATGTACTAGAAACATAAACTGATAAATTAACATTTAAAAAGAAAGAAATTGGGGGGACCAAAGAGATGGTGCTGAGAAGGAGAAAGAGAAAGATTCTGGACATTTAAGTGTAAAGTGTAGTCACCCTTTAGCATAGTTTCCAGAACATCAGACGCCACATTGGTGTAACACTGGCAGGTGCTGCAGTGAACATTTCACACAAAGGTTTAGAGCTGTGCTACCCAAGAAGGAGCTGCTAACTACAGGCGGCTCTCTCTACATGTGAATTAATTACACTTGGTATAATTAGAAATTCGGTTCCTGAGTCCCACAGGCCACACTGCTGGTGGGCAGGAGCCATAGCGTCTCTCGGCTTTCCCGATACACAGCGAGGACAGAGAGACACCAGACTGATTATCACACCTCCCGTTATCACCAGTCCTCCTGATTTCTGGGCTGCAGGTAGAAAACGATTCATTCCTCACCCAAGTTTGAGAAGATCTACTGTAGCCCGGGAAATGTGGGCCCATCAGTCAGAGGCCTATGGCTACCAGCTGACAGGCCGGAGACCACGCAGGACCGTGTCTGAACCAGCTGGGACTGGGTTTGCTTCCTCTCGCTTTAATTCCCTGTCGCACAACTGGCTAGGAAACCCTGGACCCACTTGTGTGCAGAACGGCTCCAGAAGATGTGTACGTGCTGCCCACATGCTTGTGAGGACGTCACTGCCTGTGCAAGGGGCCCGCGCAGAAGAGAGCAATGCCACACGCCTCACGGCAGGGAGACAAACGCGGCTCATCTAAGCGGCCAAGCGAAGCGCACGGAGCCGTGTAGAAAGAGAACTCGCTCCTGCTGGAGGAAGGAGACTTGGGCGGAGGGGAAGTCCGGGCGCGACACGACGACATGACCCATCACACAGGAAGACGTGAGCGGCTGCAGGAAGTTCCCTGTGCCCTTAGCTCGACCTCTACATGGACCAACTTTGCCAAAACCCCAAACGATCTTCAGAGCAAATTCTCCACCCCAGCCTCCATATATAAACTCTGGCCCAGATCAAAGAGACTCGCTAGGTAGACTCACGGACGGAACGTGAGCTGTGTTCGTGGCGCCTCCTGCTAATACACTTGCCCTTTGTTGTGGCTGTGCCCACGCTGCACCGGGAGAAGCAGGGCTTCCGCTCGCGCCGCTAGCACGTTCTGAGGCGCCGCTGAGCAGCCCCATTCCCTCCCCTTCCAGGGGGCGGCGGGCGGCTCCGGGCCCTTCAGAGTGTGGCCGGGTTTAACTCTAACACGCTGAGCGGCAGGGGGAAGGTCCTGGCTGTACCACAAACACGTGCTTTTAGACGGCAGGATGGAAAGCAATGGCTGCTGCCAACTCTCACACCTGGCACACAGTGCCAATTAGGAAGAGAGAAGATGGACATTTCCAACAGAAAGGGAACAGAAACTCCTGCCAGACAGATAACTAATAGCAAGGTGGCGTCCTTGGCTGCCAGCATGGGTCGTTACGGGTTATTGGCGAGAGTGAACTCTTTTCGCACACACAGAGACCGAGAGGGAGAGGGAAGGAGCCGCCGTAAGACGACAGGAGCCAGGAGACGAGCCGGCCCTGGGCGCGGCCGGGGCTGTGCAGACTGGGCCCGGCAGGGTGAGCGGCTGCTGGCCGCCCGGTGGGCCCCGGCGCCGAGGTCATCGCGAGCCCCCTTCAGCCCTCCGCTGCCCCTGGCAGCAGTGGCGCAGGGACGCCCGTCTGCGCGGGTGGGTGGGCAGCCTGGCTGGCGAGGGGAGTCAGGTTTCCACCTGCACACAGCCTGGACTGAGAACAGCGCCGGGTCCCGGGAGAAATTCGCCATCCAAAATTAGGAGAATAAAGCAAAAGTCGCTATTTAGAAGCCTACACGACACCGAAGTTTTCACTGTTTTCCGTTCCCAAGACCCAGTGTGGGGTACACGTGCTGCGTCGCAGCTTCCCAGGACTCTGAGCAGCGCACTTCACTGAGCACGCTGGCTGTGAGCTGTCAGTCAGGGACAGGGTGGCCCTGATTACCGTAAAAGACCGCGAGGGCACGTGAGCATGGACAAAACCACATGAAAGCAAATTCTCCACTGCAAAAGTCTGTCCGAATGTTAATCACTACCACTGCTCCGATAAATAATAACCCTTAGCAGGAGCACACTAGGTTGGGGCTTTGTCGAGTGTACCCCATACGTCTCACATCTACAGTGTTGCTAAGACCAGTGGCCAGGCCTAGGCCTTCGGCGAATCTGCTGCTTTCTTGTAAGAGAGCTTCTTTTTCTTCCTCCTGGAATCTTCCCCGGCCTCTGTGTCTGGACTTTCACTGTATCGTGACTGAGGTCCCCTAGTACACTCCCCAGGGGCTCCCACCTCAGGTCTTGCTTTTCTCTTTTAGGGTCCAAGCTGCAGTTTCATAGAAGAACTGCTCTGCTAGCCGAGGAGGAGTTTGCTGAGTCTAATAACATCACGCTCACATGATGTTTCAGGAACTGACTGACGATTCAGTCTTAGGAAACCAAAGTCCCCACAAACTGCTCCTCAGGGCAACTTTCAGTCAAGGAGGTGAGTGTTGGGGGCCACATATGAGCATCCAAGGAGGTGAGTGTCGGGGGCCACATATGAGCATCCAAGGGCGGGTCAAGGGGCCTGTCTGGTCTGACTGAAAAGTGGATATTTTGAAAAGTGTATATTTTCAACAGAGCAGAATATGTTGAGCAATAACAGCCCTGATCCTTCTCTGATGGGCTGGAATCCACAGCGTCAGGCAGCTGACAGTCAGCGCACATCTTGCACGTTAAGAAGCTGGGATTCCACTGTCTTCTAGTGCCTGCATTAGCGCTCAGCACTCCGATAAACCCATCCCACCAAAGTGAGTAGATGCTACATGGAACAATTTCTTTGAAAATACGAGAGAAAGTCTCCAGGTACTAAGTAAATGAAAATGGCGACTTTGAAGTAAATAGAAATACAGCAAAGATAATGAACAGTGGGGCAAAGTGTGGAAGCGGAGCAGGATGATTTAAACATCTGACCCCACTGCTCCTCCCAGTGTACGTAGGTGCCTCACGCTGCTTGTGCTTCTCTGCTGACCAGGAAACTGGCAGCTCTGACTCGCTCTGCGCTAGATTATTTTGTCGGGCAAGTTTAGTTCAGCTTAGAACAACAGCGTAGAGTAGAAATGGGTATTTGGGCTTCTTGAGGAGCTACTGGCTTACAGTGAATAGGATGCATCAGACACGACGGAAAGGGGAACACAACAGTCCGCTTCTAGCAAAGTGCAGGTGAGGCCTTTTGTCCAACTGTTATTTAAATGTACCATGCTTTATGTGTCGGTAGCACAGCTTGACAGGAAGTCATCTTTAAAATATGTCTTGGAGGTTAAACATGGAGTCAGATAAAACGCTTGGGAAGTTCAAAGGCACAAAGTGAGGACGCATTTCTAAATTTTCCACGTTACGGCTTGTCACTGCTGCCACACTGACATACAGCAGGCACATTTTTCTTTTCTGATTTTGTGTTCCCTGAAAGATAGCTTCGTTTCTCTGTTTCTGTATTTATTATGCATTTATTTCTGCATAATAAGTACAGTTTTGGAGAGAAGTCCAGTTGCACCGAGGGGTAAAAGGGTTAGGACGAGCGCCGCCAGGGCAGAGGCAGTGCGAGGTGCGGCCTTCCCCGCCTGCGCAGGGTTGCGCATCACCCGCGCATGCTCAGTGTTTTCCGGAGCTGTCTTCCGTGACTTAGTGGTTTCTCCTTTGCTCTTATTCTGATGCTTTCAAACCTCCCAAATTGTTCAGCTGTTACCAGGTTCCAAAACAAGCAAATGTGTTCCTGGAATCTTACCCTTGACTTTGCTGGAGAGTATATACTGAGACTTCTTCTCCAGCCAAAATAATAAAAGATCTTTTAAGTGGCTGAAATTCTTGGTTGATTGCACATACATGCCAATGTCAGACAACTATAAATAGAGAGATTTGGAAGAGAAAGAGCGAGTCTTTACAACTCCAATGAAATAAAATGGAATGTTTTGAAGCACTCAGAAAACAGTACATATTTTTATAAAATTAAAATTTGTCTCCCTTTAGCCCTAAATCCCCTTATTCAGGAAGAGTTCATATATACTGTGGATTTCCAGTATGAGGGAGTAAAAGGGCTTTCTTCTCTTTATGGATATAAAATTATTGCTCTCTATCTTGTAATTAAGATTTCTTTTTTATATTATACTTTTCAGCTTGGATAGCTATTGGACCTGTTGATATTCCCTCCATCACTGCTTTGTTTTTTTTTAGAGTATTAAAAAAAAACTCATCAAAGGATAAAATTATGCTCATGGTTACAGATACAAATGAAGCCAGCAGGGAACTACATGGTGTACCTGGGGCAGATGTGGCCCCAAAGGAATTGGGTCACTTACCTTAGCTATTCCAAGAAACTAAAGGATTAATTTCTTGAGAAATTCCTACTCTTCAATGAGTTAACACTCCCACTAGCTTTAATAGTTGGGTGAATGCATATCTTTAAAGGCACTGATATTTAATTTTCATCACCAATGTACTTTTTAATATTAACCCACCTATCTTGTATTAACCCATCTAAATTGAATTAAATTAGTTCTTGCAAATGGAGTTCACTTTACTTGGAACCTACTATCACTACACAACAGAATTTACTGGTTGTTTCGGTCTAGCAGTTATGCTTTCAACAAGTAAATTAGCCCAAGGAAAAACTAGCAGCTGTTTAATAATCTTTTCATGCAATTCTTTCTACTTCAGATCATACTCCAGAAGGAGAGCTGTCAGAATGTCAAGGGTGGCTGTGAGGTCCAACTGGAAAAGGAGTCAATAATCTAATTAATGTTCCTGGATTCTTAGATCTCTCTAAGTTTCACTGAGTTTCAATAGGTGAAAGGCTAGAGTTTGGGTGTAGAGATTCAGCACTCGATAGTAGCATAACAGAAAGGAATATTTTAATAATATCTTAGTGATGCTTTTAATATATACTTTGAGAGGAACCGCTGAGGTGAGAGAAGAACCAAGACTTATGGGAGATTAAAACAAGGAGGGTATGCTAAACAAGGCCTGTATGTCATTTAAAAATCTTACCTCAAGCTTAACTTTTAATATTTTCTCTAAAATATTTAAACAGCAATCTAAGAGACTCAGTCTTTAAAATGAATTTAAATTAGTTTTAATTCTAAGTTCCATATTTCTGATGATGTATTCTTCACATGTATACAGAGCTGTAGCTGCTACACTATATGTAAATTGTCCAATTTTCCTGGTACTTCAAATATAAGGTTAGAAATTCAACTGCTTTATCAAGAATTGTTTCACAATGTAGTTACACATCATTGGACAAAACCTTTTAAGCAACTATGAGAGGAATATGTCTAATTATGTATTTAAGGTAGGAACTGTACACTGTGTTATGTAACATTCAAAAGGATTTCATGCAACTATGTGAAGCCAGTGCCTAGAAAGGGCCAGCACAGCACAGGGTGCTCCTGCGGAGGTGGATCCCAGGGTGCTCCTGCGGAGGTGGATCCCAGGGTGCACTGCGGAGGCTGAGAACTGGCTGTCGGGATGGCAAAGCGAAGGCCTGCGCCAGGCAGATCTGGCACTAGTGCAGTAGGACCTAAGTACAGATTCAGTGCGAGTGAGTGGCTATAGCTTGGCAAAACTTCATCACATCTAACTGCTGCAGAACTTTGTGCATTTATCCCCTAGGGTCCTCGCCATCAGCGCCCACTTTCTCTACGGACAACACTGATTCAAAGCCTTGCAGATGGGAAAAGGCTCTCCTTGCTTTTAATTTTCACAACTGGTGGTGTCCGAATTTCCACGTGCCATAACAATAAAAGGTGAGCTCGGCAGACACAATGTCGTTATGACAAGGGAGAGTTTATTCGATCTCAGGGGCCTCAGTTTTCCTGCATGGCGTCTACGTGCGATGCCCACAACCAGAAGGGAGCGACCGTTGCTCGGCTCTCCACCTCCCTGAGTCTGGCTTCTGCACAAAGACTCAAATAACTTGTGCAACGCAGCTGTTCCCATTTCCTGCAACTCTGGAACCAGTAAAAAAACACCACTTCCACAAGGCCAGGGCGGGAGAACAGAAACAGAAAACCGACATGAACAGACTGCAAGGGATACGTGTATTCAGGCCAAATGCGGCTTAGGCCAAAAAGTAAACTGGGAGATTTCAGACATCAAGTTCGTCTAGCTCAAACAGTTGCAGCAAATTCATTTTAATCAGGAAGTTAGTTGGTATGCTGTACTTTGTAAACGTTCTGCCGATAATAACATGTTGCTTCAAAGTCAAGTACAAGAAGATAGACCACAAAAAATGTCAGAATTTATGATTCTGATGAAATGCTGCACGGCTCGAGAACTCAAACCCACCCCAAGTGCCGGCCCGGGGGAACCGCACAGCTCTCACGCAGGCCTGAACAACATCTAACACCTACACCAATGAGCAGTAACAGCATGAACAAATGAAAAGAATTCTATGGCAAATTTATCCAGTATGTTATAAATATTAAAAGGGAGAAAAAGAGAATGAGCAAAATCTATAGACTTACTTATTCCATGCTTGTCTAAGGTTTTTAGAGCTGTACAGGGTAAAGCGTTCTGAAATAAAAGAGAAAAATGATAAACAATCTTTGTATCAAATATAAGAAAACTCAAATTTTAAAAAGATGGTGCTCTACTTAATCACAGGTTAGGAACACCGAGGTCTGCACCTTTCACTGGACAGTTTATACAGAGTAACTGGGAGGGGGTAACATTCAAACAATGAAACATTATTTTTGTCTCTTTCTTTTATAATCTACTTTTTCAGTATTATTTCTTAGAATAGCCACGTTTTAAGTGAATTGAAAACAGAAATTGAAATTCAAAATCTGTAAACTCTAAGCAGATCTGTAGGACACGGACATACTGGCCAACTGAGACCTGCTAGTTTTGCTATGAAGATGTTGCTGACCAACTACAGCGATGTCAGGTTTTCTTCCTTAGGATACATGGTATTTAGATTTGCTCTCAGCCAAAGTGCTCATGCCCTGTGCTCTGTGTTACTATTTACCGTGGAACAATCTTTATTAGACCTTTTAAAATGAAAAGAAGTGTCTTTCGCCAGGTGAACACAGCCCCAATGTGACTGGAATCACGACTGTCCTCCTCCGTTTGCCGCCTTCCATCCCTGACACAGCAATTCTCGATGGCTGATCGACAGGTCTCTTTTCACATACTCCTTACAGATACAGACAGACAAAATCCATGCACACAACATTTCCATGATTTCATTTTAAAAATGGATTAGGAAACAAACTGAGAGGCTCAGACCCACCTGGATAGGGTGGCACCAACCAATAGGCTGAAATAAAAAGGGAAAGATGAAGGCAGCACCCTTGCTGTGAAAGAGGCCAGTCAGTGTTTGCCACGGCTTTGGGACCTCAGGCCTCAGTTTCCTCAGTGTCCAACACAGGCTACCCCGCGACTCTAGGAGCTCCCCGCCTGGTGCGGACCTTACCCTGGCGCTGCCCTCTAGACCCCTCCGGTTCTGGGCTGAGCACCACTGGGCCCTGCAGCTCTGCAGCTCTGCAGGGCGCCATGGCCGCGGGGCCCTTTTCTGCCTCTGATGCCTGCTGCGGCCTCTCCTGTCTGCCCCGTAAGCCTGCATCGTAAGACCCTGGTAAAATGACCCACACATTTTCTATTGATTTTGTTCCTCTAGAGAACCCTAGTACAGGCACTGAGTCCAATGCAGTCTTTCATGCCAAGAAAACGTATGCAACAACTATTATACAGTTGTCCAACACTCCCTAGGATAAAAGTACCGTAACTTATTTGATGAACTTTTAAGTAGCTTCTAGCTCCTTTCCCTTAACCATCTTTCAACATCTGTCTCTACATAGGATGCTTTCATTTCTGTCAGATAGACTCTCTAAAATACAACTGCTTGGAAAACTCCCTATTTTATATGTTAACAGATGCTGAACATTTACTTTTCATTTTCCCATCAGCAATGAAAATGAATATGTTTTCTTTATATGTTTCCAGCACAAGTTATTGGTGTTTTACATTTGCCAAAGCTGTGTTTGATAAAGCATTCTGGGGCTTCTTCTCATACGCTCCCTGCTCATTTCCTATTCCATTTCCATTTCATTTTTCATAGCTGGTACTGATTTAGATATTGAAGTCCTGGTCCTTTATCAGTTTATATAATTTTTAAAAAAATATCTGATCAAGTTGTTTCTCACACACAGAGTAAAGCACTCCACACTGCATTCTGGTCGATGACAGACCCTGTGTGTGTATGACAGTGATCCTGTGAGACCATAAAGGGGCTGAAGACTTCTTAGTGCCTTGTGATACCACAGCCCGTGTGATGTGGCAGCACAGTGTGTTGCTCACATGTTGGGGATGCTGGTGTGAACAAAGTCACCATGCTGCTAGCTATATGAAATACAAACACACACACACACACACACAACTGTGTAAAGTGCATCATGCTAGCTCGTGATAGAGAAACAACCATGTTACTAGATTATGCATTAACTCCACTTGAGTTTGAACACTTCTTTAATTAACAAGCCCACATGTATATACACACCTAACGTATGTATGTATGAGACACAGGATGTTTTCCCCATGGAGCAGAAGTTCCAGATGAACAGGTGAGGCAGACAATGAAAACACAGATACCACCATCACCACCCAAAGCAAGAAGAACATGAAAATGCTAGTTTCAGAAAACAGTAAGATTTCGAGTGAAGGAAGACAATGAGATGTGTTACGGAGGCTGAGACGGCTGGAGCACCACACCCAGGAGAAGGGGTCAAAGGGCAGTGGCCTTGAAGAAATGACTCAAGAAGATCAGCTCAGTTGCAGCATCTATTGCTCTGGCAAAGGTGGTCATTGACGATCATGTATTTGTTTGTCTCAAAAGAAGCAGTGTTGAAAATGATCATGATATGTATATAAAATACACAGTAAAGAATTCAATTCAAAAAAGTTCAGTCAAGGGGCCAGAGGGTTAGCTCAGTGGTTGCGGCGCCTGCCTTGCAAGCGCAAGGTCCTGAGTTCGATCCCCCAGCACATACAGTGCTGGGCGTGGTGGCTCATGCCTGTAATCCCAGCACTTGGGAGGCAGAGGCAGGGGGATTGCTGAGTTCGAGGCTTGCCTGGACTACATAGTGAGCTCAGAGCCAGCCTGAACTACAAAGCGAGACCCTGTCTCAAAAAAAAAAAAAGCTCAGTCAAGGTTTTTGATTTACTGAAATATTACATATACATACAACATTAATAGGACTGAGCACTACTGCTAAGAAATCATTATTAAGAGAAGCAAATTAGTATTTGAGCCTCTACCACATGTCAGAAGATAGTCTAGTTAGGTTCTTTTATACACACTATAAATAATTTGGTCTTTTTTGCATTTATTTCAATCACTGGTATTTCTTTTATCAGAGTTCTTTACATGTAGAAATCCTACACATGTGTTTTTATATTTATACTTACATATTTTTCAAATTATTTAAAATAGTATTGTGCTTCCAGTTTTGGCTTCCACATGTCTGTTTCTCATATATCAAAATAGTTAATTTTTAACTATGAATTATTTTATTGGTAGAATTAAATATACATAATGATCACATTCATCATATGGAATTTGTATCTGTACATGAAAAAAAGGACAGAGTTTCTGAATGTACTAGGGAGCATAAGACGCAGCATAGTTTAGTGAGCTAATACAGAACGGAAAGCTAAAGACATGCCCCAGACTTGAGCATGAGACAAGCAAAAGAAAAATGGGAAGAATAGCTTTTGTATAAAGTTTTAAAAATTATTATCTACATTAAAAGTATACCATGAAAAAGCAAAAGACATTTTAAAATTAATTATAGCAAATATCCTTGTAAAATAAATTTGATTCCCTTAACTTTGTACTCCCCACTAAGTACTTTTAATAATTTGCTACAATTTCAAGGATGAACAAGAATTTCATTACAGATAAAATTAATACAATCTTGCATTTACAAGTAAATTATTATTCTTAGCAATTAATTAATGATAGCACATAAATATTAGTTTGAAGAATCGCCTCTATTTAAAGCTTGAGAAGATATGATAATAGAATTTTCCCCCAGAAATACAATATGTCAATTTTAGCTATGCATAAAAGAGACAAAATTGATAGTGAAATGCACCAGATGAGCATAAAATATAAGGAAGACAGAAGCCTCATTCTCAGATTTACCTTCCACCATCACTCACTTACTATCTTTTTTTTCTTTTGATATTTTATTGGTACATTACATATACACAATCAAAATGACACTCCACCTTGAGAATTTGTACCAGTATATGACACAACTTAATTCTCATTTTTCCTCTTCCCCTACCTACCCTACCTCCCCCCACCCCTACATACATAAACATTGTTTCCTTTTTTAACATCAATTTTTTCTTTCTTCATTATTTACCCCTAAGCCCCATTACCCTTTGAACATTTACTATTTCACAGTATCAATCATGCATTCTAGAACACATTTATAGCTTCAGTTTCTCATATCAGAGAAAATGTACAATATTTGCACATCTGTGACCTATTTATTTCACTAAATGGTGGCGAGGTTGTGGAGAAAAAGGAACCCTTCTCCACTGTTGGTGGGAATGTAGACTTGGCACAACCATTATGGAGATCAGTGTGGAGAGTCCTCAAAAAACTAGGATTAGAGGTTCCCTGTGACCCTGCCATTCCCCTGCTGGGGATATACACAAAAGAATTACAAGATTTCTATCACGGTGACATTTGTGCACCCATGTTTATAGCAGCTCAGTTTGTGATAGCTAAATCTTGGAAATAACCCAAATGCCCGTCAATTCTAGATTGGATAAAGATGTGTTTTTTAAAAAAATAAAATGGAGTATTACTCTGCCATAAAGAATGATGAGACTGAATCACTTATACTCACATATCTTAACTCTTTCAGCAAATATTGCTTTGGCGGTTCCCTGGGCACTAGGTGATGCCTGGACAATTGGCACACAAAAATAGTTAAGTCTTGGTAATAGCTCAGTGGCACAGAACTGTAAGTGAAGAACTACAGATGCAGAGTGGAAAATGCAACAGTGTAGATAGAGAAACAGTCCCTGGAGGGGCCAGAGCGAGCACCCCTGACTGCTTCTGTCTCTTTTCCAATGAAGATGTGAGAAACTCAGCTGTAGGAACACAGGATCTCCTCACTGTGTTCAACTTCTTTCAGATCTCAACCACTGGAGCACATAATTTCAAATGGAACCATTTCTAACATTTTCTGCAGTGAGTATCACATGTAAAATTAGACTGAAAAATTATACTTAAAAAGTGGCTTTTACCATGAAGAAAAAAAAACAACCTTCCATGAGAATGAAAGCAACATCATTACCCAGGAAGCTTTGGAAACAAAAGGATGTTTACATTTGTCTCCAAGACGGGAAACAGGTGGATTTCATAAACTGGACAGTCAACTGCCTATCACTTTGTCAGATAAATTAGGTATTTGCATATGAATGTTTTCAACTGTTCACCTTCAGTTATATTTACTGTCACTCCTTTCATGTTCACTTTCTCTTTCCAATTACATTTACACTAGAAGTGGAGAGTGCTGTTATTGAAAGCACTGGCTCACTCGCAGCATAACGGAGGAGTGCAATTAATTCAGACCTGCAGGCTGGTGTTCACCTTCTCCTCTGATGGCGGGGACACTGCGGAGGACGGTCACAGCCCAGCTGGAGTCCAGGGAGGAGAACTGCAGAGCGGAGATCACTTGCCACGCGACATGACGCAGGGGACACAAGGCTGGAAAGGTTTTCCCTGCAAATGAGTGCTGCTGCCTTTCAATTCACTGACAGTCCCCTGGAAAACAATGCTACGTACCATAGTCTTCCGCTTAAAAAGTTAGGCCTGACACGGCTGGAGGCATTAACACAGCAAAGTGTAACTCAAGTGAAGGGGAAGCCTCAGCAGGACCACATTCATCCGCTCATAAGTATGTACCAGGAGAGTTGTTTTAAATGCTATTTGCCTCCTTCTGCTCTCACTAGGGTTTTGTATCTTCTTAGATACTGCCATGTCTTGACTTCAGTAAGAGGAAGACACATGAGTGAAACATTCATCCAGCCAACCCATCAACCAAGCAGTCAAAGCCTCAAGACTCGAAAGGCTGAAGCAGAATCTGCAGCTTGTAGTCTTCTTCTAGGCAGGAGGGAAACAAGTACGGGTGGCAATGAAGAAGAGATCATAAAAAGGGTCAAACTTCAGTATATTTTAAAAAAAACGTGCCCCATGTTTAAGTATAGTAAGTCCAGAGATAAAGCATTCATTTATAAATGACTATAAAAAAGTATGTTCAAATGCCATATGCAACGCTGAATGTTCTTTTTTTCTTTCTTTTTTTTTTGAGACAGGGTCTCGCTTTGTAGTTCAAGCTGGCCCTGAGTTCACTCTGTAGCCCAGGCAAACCTCGAACTCAGCAATCCTCCTGTCTCTGCCTCCCGAGGGCTGGGATGACAGGCGTGAGCCACCACACCCGGCACTGTGGTATGTGGTACTGATTGCTGGTGGGTGTGAGTCTCCACGCCCAGCATTGTATGTGGTTACCGGGAATCAAACTCAGAACCTTGCGCTTGTGAGGCAGGCACTGGAACCACTGAGCTAAATCTCCGGCCCTGAATGTTCTGCATAATTATACATCTAAATCATGTATCTGATTGTTCATAATTTAAGTTTAGGGTTAGTTTAAGCTAGTAAGAAAGGGGTAATGATTTAAACAAAGAACTGTGGCCATTCTAAAGAGCATCTGGCAGAGGTGTTGAGCACTATGCCTTTTTTGGGATTGATTTGGTAGAAGAAGAAGAAGGCTCTAATCTTTCTAAGGGTGAACAGTTAACACAGTCATGAACTACTCTGCTTACATCTCAAACAATCATTCTAATTACTTGTTTATGTAACAGATAATATCTTCAAATTCTCTTGGCTAGAAGGCACTGTTATTCACTCATTTCACAAATATTTATTTTATGTCTGCTGTTTGCCAGGCACTGTGACAAGAGCAGCACACAAAACATACCAGTGCAAGTAGCCTGTAGTAAATCACACAAACCAAGCCGAATGAGTCTCCAACAGAGACAACCACTTTCACAAATACTTATCACATTTTGTATGTATACTTTACTTTCTATTTAGTCGGGGGAAAACCTAACACAACAGTGGACACTTCAGTTAAATTCTGGTTAGGATATTTTAAAAGACTAGATCTGTATTCCTTAAAACAGAAGATAAATTTATGTATAACAAAATAGTTTACATTGAAGAGAGAGCCGATGTGTTCCAAAGTCTTGAGGACATGTGTGGACACTTGGCATCTGAAGGGGCGGAGCGATCCAACTGGCCCTTCAGAAACACGACACTGCGTAAGGAGAGGCTGCAGCTTCCGAGTCCTGACCCTACAATGACGGGGTCGGGAGCAGTCCCAGCATTATTCACCAGCCTTTCTGATGAGACAGCTGCTCTGCTGGTCGCTGTCACTCAAGAGAAGCCACCTCACTGCGCAGTGCAGTTATCTCCCGGCCCAGAAAGAGACACGGCATTCTACCTGCCTGGCTACAGCGAACCCTTCTTCCGTTCCCAGTGCGAGCGCTTTCAAGATGAGCGAGTGTTTGCCGGGCGTGGTGGCTCACGCCTGTCATCCCAGCACTCGGGAGGCAGAAGCAGGATTGCTGAGTTCGAGGCTTGCCTGGGCTACATTGTGAGCTCAGGGCCAGCCTGAAATAACAAAGCGAGACCCTGTCTCAAAAGGAAAAAAAAAAAAAAAAGAGCGAATGTTCTACCACATTCGTTAAGCTTCTTACAACAGCATACACACAGGTCCTGGATGAAGCGTTCATAGCAGCCACACTTTTCTCAAGCTACAAGTTAGAGAACGCTTTTTCCATAAAACCTCCAAAGATGAAAGGTACAACAGTTAGGCTTTAACATACTACTCAAAAACAGCAACAAACTTAGCTTCCAGCAGAGCATGGAGAAGGAAGAAAACAGAAAATGTCTCCAAGAGAGAAACAGAGCCGCAGGGGGAAGGGTCTGGGGACTGGGACGGGACCACAGCAGTTGGGGTCTAACTTCAACTGAGAAGCGAGCAGCGGGGCTGCCAGTGCAGCACAGGCAGCGCGCAGGGCACGCGGGGCTTCTGCCAGATCCCTTCGCACGAGGTGAAGAGCCACACAGCGCAAACAGGCATCGCCCATCAACAAGCACCCAACACTTCCGCCGTGACTCTGTTTCCATGAATTTTCAACTGCTGAAAAAGTGCGTGACTTCTCAGATTACTGAACACCGTGGCTGGGCTCTGTGCTTGCGGCGTTTCCGGGAAGAGAGAGAGCCCACGCCCGACCCTCGTCCGCACGGTCCCGAGTGTGCCCTGCTGGGCGCAGTCGCTGCTCCCCTGGGCCGGTGATCGAGCCGTCGCCTCACGAGGCCTCGCTTCCCTCCTGCAGATACAGCTTCCCACTCAAGGTCAAGAACCCACTTGAAAGCAGTGACCAAGTCTTCCTGCTTTAGATCCAAACTTCCAATTCCTCGTCTCTGTTCTTAGCGCTTCAATTTTAAAATAATATTCAGAAAGGGACCTAAACACTCAGGAGTCACAGAGGACTTTTTACATACACTGAAGACAAGAAAAAAAGTGTCTGCCTAGGTTATGGTAATGCCACTGGTGTATAATAATAATCATGATCACTTTCACAGAGATTGAACAACTAAGCAAAGCAATCACTAAAGGAATGAGAGCTGAAAGACACCTTTGAGCATATGGATTTAGTGTATATGTACAGTTTTCCAGGCCTCTACATTGGAGTATACATTCTTTTTAGCACCATATAGTACTTTTGCCAAAATAGATCACAGTCCACAAAGCCTGCTTAAGTAAATACAAAAAACCAGAATTTACCCCTGCAAAATACTATCAGACCACTGGGCAATGCAAACAGAAATATGGAAAAGGTAAATGCTCCTAAAAACTTAACAATATACTCCTAAACAACAAATGAGTCACAAAACAAATCAAAGAAGAAAAACAATTTCTAGAGGTTAATGATGATGATGGTGCCACTCATGGAAAGCTCTGGGACACTATGAAAGCAGTCCTGAGAGGAAGACTCATCGTAAGCAACACTTACATTAGGAAAACAGAGCAAGCCCAAATGTACAACATTATGAGGAATCTTAAGAAGATACTTGATAACAACAAACCACCCAAACCAAAATTAAGGAAAATTATAAAGATGAAAGTAGAAGTCAATTAAATTGATACTTTAAAAAATTCATCAAATTGAAGAGCTAGTTGTTTGAAAGAATAAATAAAATTGCTAAGCCAGACTTTCTAGGAAAAAGCCAGAAAAGACACACATCAATGCAATTTGAAACGAAAAAAGTGAAGTCACAATAGATACTGTGGAAATCCAGAGGATGATAACTATCTTGAAAAAAATATATTCCAAAAACTTAGCAAATTTTGAAGAAATGGACAGATTCCTAGACACATTCAAACTACCAACACTAACATGAGAAGACATAAATATGCCCACCAATCCAGTAATAAACTAGAAATTGATGCAGTGATAAAGAATCTACCAACTAAAAAACGCCCAGGAATGGATAGATTCACTGCTCAATTCTATAAAGCCTTTAAGGATGCTATCATCAATACTTCTACAGCGCTTAAAACTCTTAAAAGAAACTGAAAGGGATTCAGTGCTCATGAACTCATTTATCTTCTGTGCCCTGGATGCCAGTATTACTCTGATCCAAAAACTGGATGAAGACCTAACTAAGAAAGAAAACTATAGGCCATGTGCTTAAAGAGCATAAAGGCAAAAAATCCTTAACAAGGGCCGGAGGATTAGCTCAGTGGTTCCAGCGCCTGCCTCGCAAGCGCAAGGTCCTGAGTTCGATCCCCAGTAACCACATATAATGCTGGGCATGGAGACACGCCTACCAACAATCAACACCGCATACCACAATGCCGGACGGGGTGGCTCACGCCTGTCATCCCAGCACTCGGGAGGCAGAGACAGGAGGATTGCTGAGTTCGTGGCAGCTTGCCTGGGCACCAGAGTGAGCTCAGGGCCAGCCTGAACTACAAAGCGAGACCCTGTCTCAAAGAGAAAAAAAAAAATCCTTAACAAGATATTTACAAACAGAATGTTGTATATATCACTGAAAAGATCATACATCATGATCAAGTAGGTTTCATGCCACAGATGCAAGGATGATTCAACATGCATAAGTCAATAAATATAACACATCACATAAACCAAAGCAGGGCCAAAAACATATGATCTTATCAATAGATGGAATAAATGCTTTCAACAAAGTCCAACACCACTTCATATTAAGAACCCTGAAGAATATAGATGTAAGATCGTATTGCAATATAACAGCTCTATATGACAAACCAATAGCCAACATCATACCAAGAGGCAAAGGACTAAAAGCATCCCCCTAATATCAGAAATGAGACAAGGATGATCATTACCACCTTTTCTATTCAACATAGTACTTGAAATACTAGCCAGAGCAAATAAGCAAAAGAAAAAAATAAAAGGGATACATTTAGGAAAGGGAGAACTCAAATGACCAATATTTACACATAACAGGATTCTCTGCATAGATGACCCAAAGAACACCACCAAAACCTCTTAGAATTACAAACTTCAGAACAGGTTTCTATCATTCATACACATACTGTCTATTTATCAGAGAGGAACTGAATTGTTCCACATTTTTGAAGAAATAACAAGAGTTTTGGCTTCTTTTTACTTACTTTTATTTTATATCATTGGCCACACCCACAACATGTAGCAGAATACAGAAGCAATACACAAAAATTATTAGCAATTGTGTACAACAAAAGCACACAGGATGCATAGGAAATTACAAAAATAATATCATTCACATTAGCTTCAGGAAAAATGGAATACCAAGGAAGTGAAACACTTCTACAAAGAAAACTATAGTTCTCTGAAGGAGACTGAAGAGGATATCAGAGATTGGAAAGCTGCTGCGTGGTCTTGGTTTTCAAAATGGATATTCTCCCTAAACTGTAATACAGATTCAATGCAGTCTCATAAAAATACCTACAGCGTACTTTATGATCTAGAAAAAAATCATAAAATTCACATGAAACCAGAAGAGATCCAAAATAGCAGAAGCAATTCTGAGCAGTAAGAGTTTAAACTATACTATAAAGCATGGTACTGAAACAAAAACAGGTATTTGGATCAGTGGAAGAGGACTGATATAGAAGCCTTCCTATACATGTTCAGTTATCTGATCATGGACAAAAGGTCCCAAGGCACACGTTAAAGAAAAGACAGCTTTTCAAAAAGAGATGCTGGGCAAACAGGCTATGTGCACAAGACTGAAACTGGACCTTTATCTCTCAGCATAATCTCAACATATACTAAATTAAAATAAAAATGAACCAAAGATCTAGACATTGAAACAGAAACATTAAGTCTACTTACAGATAAAAATAGGCAAAGCTCTTGAAGACAGATGTAAGAAAAGATTTTCTAAACAGAATTTTAATTGCATAAGAAATAATAGCAAGAATCAACAAATGGGAATATATCAGATTAAAAAGCTTCTGCACAGCAAAAAATCAGTTAGCAAATTTAAGAGACAGCTTACAGAATGGGAAAAATTTATGACAGCTACTCTGTAGACACAGGACTAATTTTTACAATATATAAAGAGCTCAAAAAATCAAATCACCTAAAATTAAAGATCTAGTCAAGAAATGGGCAAGAGAAATGAACAGACACTTCAGAGAAGAAAGAAATGCAAATGGTCAAAAAATACATGAAAAATGTTCAACATCTCTGGCCATCAGAGAAACGGAAAACAAAACAACACTAAGATTTCATCTTACTCCAGAAAGATGGCAATCATTAAGAAATCGAACAATAACAAATGTTGGCCAGAGTGTGGTAAAAAGGAACCCTTCTGTCATTGTTGATGGGAACATAAACATTACAACCACTATGGAAATCAGTATGGAGATTTATTTTTTTTCTGGTATATTCTAGATACACTGTCAGTCTTTATCATTAATGATACCTACTAGTGAGAATAAATGGAAAATTCTTTAAGCAAGTCTAGAGAAAATAAGTACAAGCAGCTTTGCACTGGAACAGATACTTCTATAATTCATACAGATATTATCTATTTATCAGAGAGGAACTGAATTATTTTACGTTTTTGAAGAACTAACTAGCATTTTGGCTGCTTTTTACTTACTTTTCTGTTCTATCATTGGCCACACCCACAGCATTTCATATCAAGCTGTTGTTTGCTGGCAGACATACGGGGAAAACTGGGGTGACTGAGAAGACCTTCCCCGGAGCCAGGCCTTGCCTTTCTGCTCCCCCTAACCCAGGACTGCCAGCAGAAAGAACCAGGGGAGGAGTCCACACTTGAGACTCCACCTAGCACACAGGCCCATGACTTTTTAAAATCAGTCAGTCTTTGGAAAACATCAAACATTAATTTCCTCCTCTATTCAAATCCTCCAGTGATTCATCTCGTACTTCAAATAAAATCTCAGCTCCTCTCCTCAGCCTTGTGAAGAGCTGTCCACCTCAGCCGTCTTGTTATTACCTGTGCTCGCACTTCTCCTGCCATACTTGTGATGTCTGCTATCCCTTCCCTTTCCGGAGTGTGAGCCCCACGGGGAGACAGCCCGTCTGCTTTTTCCTGCCTGTCTCTGCAGCACTGCGACGCTGCCTTGCACCTGGTGAGGACTCAGATTCCTCAGCAGACACCAAACACAGTGACTGTTGACTAAAGAGCCTCTCAGTGCTGGCTTTTTTGCTCCAACTGGCAGCCGCCAGTGACCTCCCAGACCGGATATCACAGTCAGAGTAGAAACACAGCTGCTATTCCTGTCGTATTCAGATTTATTATACTTCCCCAAAGAGTGAAGAAAATGTACAAATAGATTGTATCTCATTTATTTCTATAGAAGGCTGTGAGCTGAATGGAACAGATGAGAGCCTTCTGGAAGAGTAAGGACGTTATCTCTGGAGGCACCGGGTGGCCCTCAGTGTGGGTGTGCTCTGTGTGGGCAGCATCATGGCGTAGCAACACCCTCCCTGCAGGTCCTCTTGGGTGGGGAGTCCCGCCCCAGCAATTGGTGCTTCCACAGCCTTCCCATCATCTTCTTAAAGACACAGGATAAGCCCCCAGTGCCATCAGGTAGAACCCATGACAAGACTTACAATGAAACTCGTGTGTAAACATCTCCTTTGAGACTTAGTTTGGACATACTGTGTTTTAAGATACAAACATTCCCTGCTTTGTCCCCCAGTTCTCTTCCTTCACAAAGCTTCCTCAATCAAGTAGCCTTTCTGATTGGATAACTAATTTTCACTTAGAAGCAGCAACCATCTTAGAAACGCTCTGCTCCCTTGCTTAGTTCTGGGAAGTAGAACTATTGTATTCTATATTTAATTATTTATAATTGCTTCTCACCTGGCAGAATTTTTTTCCTCCCTAACTCTACAGTGTCTTCTTTCTTGAATTCTTGAATAATAATTTGTCATTAAATTGTGACTGAGTTACTCTGTGGGAAGCATTTAAGAACCGAATAAGGGTATCAGACATACAGTCTTTGGTAAAAAACCATTTTATACAAAATATTATTTGAGGTGTTGTGTATATATTTTACCAGATATGTAGATCAGAACCTCCCTGCTTTTCTGATTAGGAAAAAAAAAAACAGATCAGTTACTTTAGCAGGAGGTCAATGAGACACTGTGTTCTGCATCTAGCAGGGGCTGTTCTAAGACATTCTCTGCAGGAAAAACCACTGACAGCCAGGGCGACCGGGTCTCTACTCCCACCCCAACAGAGTCGGACCGCAGGTTCCTGACAGTGAAAACCAGCCATACTAGGTGCGCCCTGGATTTCTTCCACTCAAGCATTTACTCCGTTTCGGTAGTTATGGCCCCACCCCCACACTCTGCTCACACAGCATCCACGAGTTCCTGATGGCAGAAACTTCAGAGCCAGTGCAGAATTCTCCATCAGTCACTCTGATTCTACTAGCTGGTGGATTCCTCCATGCTACTAATGTTTGTATGTGTTCTCGCCTGACCTAAGGTCAAGGTCACCATAATTTCTCAAATATGTAAGAAAATTTCCTCTTTAAAAAAAAAAAGAATGCTAAGTCTTGACAAAATATATGTCAAGCATCATTTTATCTCAGGCTGATGAGGCACAGTGCCTGTGTCAGTGGGCAGCAGCGGAGGTAAACCAGGAGGGAGAACATGGGGGCTCACCTGGAGAAAGCTCTTCTTATCCCAGAAGGTCAGGAGGGAACTGTGAAGTTCTCGAAAGGAAACCTATTAGTATTACAGTGGGCTCTGCTTCTTTAGACAATAGCATCTGGCCTGGAGTTTGGAGAACGCCAGGGAAACCCCCCAGCTCTGCGCTGCCCCAAACAAACATGCAGAGGCAAAGATACAAGGGCCAGAAAGAGCGAGGGGGATGAGGAGGGAGAGGAGGGAGAGGAGGAAGTAGGGGCGGCGGCGGCAGCAGAAAGGAACAGGGAACAGCAAGGCGAGAAAGAAGCCTCACTGGAAGGGACACACGTCCTAGAGCTCTGATGGTATGGAAAAGAAATAGAAAGCAATGGAGCTCCGAAAAGAAACAGTCCCTCTTCCCAAGTCTTTTAGGAGAAATTTAAATAGAAATGCATGATAAGCAAATCGTAGCTTGAAAGCGAGATTCTTTATTGTGTGTGGTACACAAGCACCCCCCATCCAGTTTCCAGTGCAGCGTGGTTTGCTGCGGCTGCCTGATTGCTTTGGGAATAAGACCAGCGGAACCCGCTCTGTACTAGCGTAATGTAAGTGCAGGATACATACTAAAGAGTAAAATTGCTCTGCTATTTTACCAATTATAAAACATCTCTTTAGTTTTTCAAGGGGGATGTACTGCTCAAGAAGAAACACCCTGAGTTCCCAGCGGCAGGGCAGGGGGAGGGGCCGTGAGGCTATCTCTTCACGATGTACCCCACAGCACCCCGAAACCCCTGCCAGCCTCCTCTGCCTCCCTAGCTCGCGGTGGCCCCCAGCCCTCAGCACAGCAGCAGTGTCACCCTCCGGGACTCCCTGCTCCCCATCGCCCAGGTTTCCCAACTCCTGGGGCCAGAGGTGGGACTCGCGCGGGCCCCGAGGACCCCGGGGCCGTCCGCCCCTGTTGTCCTCATTTTCCTTCAACTGCTCCTTCCCACGGTGGGCCCCTGGCGTCTCCCACTCTGCCTGAAGAGCTCTTGGAAATGTGCTCCCGCTCTGTCCCTCAAGCCCTTCAGCCAGTGTGAGTTTGCCCGGGAGGCCTCTGCCGATTGCTCTGCACAGAAGAGCAGCACAGCCTCGCCCACAGTCGCGGAACATGCTTCTCGCTCTGCGACCCTCCGCAGCACTCCACGCTGCTGCACACCCCGTGCGGGTACCCCAGGGCACGGGCTCCCGAGAGGGAGCCTTGTGTTGGCCGGACTCTCGCTCCGCCCTGGACACGCGAATGACACCAACAACTACTGCCCTGTTGAACCAGTAAGTGGCTTTTATTCTATACAAGTTAACCACAAGAATGTGTTAAAGCTAAGAGATTCAGCCTGTTAGATTTATACATGACCTAGAACATGGCCATAAGTAAACTAATTCAAAATCCAAATTCGATGGTTTTCCATGGATACATAGATGCATGTATCTATAACAGGAACTGCTTTTTATAAAAATCACTCTTGCCCTATTCTAAAAACAACTCAGGCTTTCTTTTGCGAGGCAAAATTTATTCACTTAGGAAACTTAAGGAAGGCATGAGAGTAAAGATTATGTTAGACATTGCTTTAAAAATAGAAAAGATCAGGCAAGAGATTTAGCTCAGTGGTTCCAGTGCCTACCTAGCAAGTGCAAGGTCCCTGGTTCGGTCCCTGGTAACCACATACAACAATACCGGGCGTGGTGGCCATCAGTACCGCACACCACAAATGCCGGGCTTGGTGGCTCAAGCCCGTAATCCCAGCAGTCGGGAGGCAGAGGCTTGCTGAGTTTGGGGCTTGCCTGGACTACATAGTGGGGAAAAAAAAAAGATCGTTTTTTTAAAACCCCAGAGAAGAATAAGGTTTTCCAGACAAAAGCAAATGGCCCTAAGATATAAAGCATTTCTTGTAATTGACACGAAAATGACACAGACCTCAACTGTTAGCCGGACAGAAGACATAAACAGTGCACAGAAGAGGAAGTGAAGCCATCCTTGAAACAGGTGAAAGATGCTCAAACTCGTTAAAAAGAGCAGGCGGACTAAGAGCAAACGCTGACTCCTCGTCACTAGGTGCAGCTCCTTCGGCCAGTTCACTGAGGGTCAGAGACAAGAGCGCTGTCCGTTCAGGCAGCAGCTTGACAGAAGCATCAAAAGTCCCAATTGTTTATACTTGTTGAACCTTTGTCCCCTTTCTAATTTGCCCTCCGGGTACAGTTGCATACACGCAATGCATGTATGCACAGCTTATCGACTGCATTGATATTTGCATTGCAAAACTCTGGAAACAACCAATGTCCACAGTTAGACACCGAGTTACTGCACCAGAAACTACTGTAGCCTGAAGCCACACAAGGCAGGTCAGCCGGGGTCACCCTGTGGTGACTGAGCAGACTGCACGATGCACCAATGAGAGAAGACACCGAATTGTGTTCACTATGGGAAAAATACAAATGTATCCTCCTGACTTCTTCCATGCTCTTGAGGAAATAAGCATTGGAAACGCAGACTTGGCACTGTGGAGGCTCCTGGGGAGACGGGCGGGGAGCAGGGCTGGAGGCTCTTGCTCTGCTCCTGCGCCGTCCAGATGCCCAAGCTGACTTTCTCTTTGCTTACAAAGTAAATGAAGAGCTGCTCACGCCTCGACTGCTCTTCCTCTCCGACTCCCTGTCTGGGAGACGGAGAAGCTGGGGCGGGTGGGAGGGAGGCTCGCACTGCTGTTTCTCTCCTCTGGGAGGGCTCGTTCTCTCTTCCTGAAGGAGACGGTCTCTGGGTCAGGGACGAGGACTCGCTGACGGGCCAGCCAAGTGCTGCAGACAAGAGCTCGGAGACCTGCTTCCAATAGCTCGGTCTATCATCTCGGCCCCGGCTCTTCTCAGGCCAACTTGGAAGCAGTTCCCACGTTTACTTTGGTCACAAACCAGGTGTGGCTTGCAGCACCTTCCACACTCACCAGGACCCACTCTTGCCCTACTGGACGTGGGGTCCTCTGGGCCTCCACTGCCTCTACGTAGTCCATGTCCGACGCAGGCCTTACACACAATGCTGAATACATCCCTACCTGCCTGGCTTTCCCAGAGGAGTCACGAAAATAATGTCTGCGTTAAACATTCAATACCAGTCAGATCAACAACTATTTTTTGAACACAGCGCACTGTGCACAGTCTTTTCTCCTGAAATTCACAGTCTGTTGGCTTGACTTACACTGTATCATAGAACTTTCCAGAGCACATTTTACAAATGCTTGTGTATATTGTTGATGAAGATAAGTTCTGTTCACACCAAAGCACACAAATTCTTCAGTGTTTTCTAGTCCAGATCTTGGCAGGCTAAATGTCTGCCTTAATTGTTCCTTTCTACATCTAACTTTACCATTCAAAATCTTTTCAAGTTTTCCTGTGCAATTTGATTTTTTTTAATCATCTTTTGCCTATTCCCTTAGGATTTAAAATCTGAGCTCCTAACATGGGAGGCTAAGCTTCTTTAAAAGCCCAAAGGTAGGACATTTACAATAAAGAGTTGTGTTCTTCACTTAAGACTCCACTAGGGAGAGTAGATGGGGGGGAGTTCTTCTCTGGTTGGAAAAAATCCTCTTAAACTGTTAAGTTTCTGGCATCTACCAGAGCATAAAAGTCATTTAGAGTTTTCAGCAAAAGCACAAAGAGTCTTTCGGGCTTCTGAATGGGACAGGAGAATTCTCAGCACTCTATACCCTTTCAGAACAAAAATATTAAGAATAAAAAATTTCTCAACTCAGTCATCCTTCAATTCATTTTTGATAGTCCCAAAAAGAGGAAAAGAGAAGAAAAAGAAAATAACTGCCTGTCCTGACAGAAATTATTCATGGTGCTTTTCCTTCCAAGGGCAATGCACTCTTTGATTGTCTATAAAATCCACTTCAGTAATTTTATGATGGGTTTGCATTTTAAAAAACATGTTTTTTAACTGGGAAGAAAAAAAACAAGGAAATCATTTAAAAATAACTCATTCTACTGATTTTGTCAAACTCCCTATTTCAAATTTTTCATACCTTCAAAAAAGGAACAGTCTATGTTTTAGACTTTCTGGTACTGTAATTCAAACTGAAAGTTTCATGACTGCCACCTATTGGTGAGGAAAAAACTGACAACTAATTTTGAAAATGTCTCATTTTTCTCCTAGATATTCCAGGGCGTTTTGACAGTTTATATGTTTAAACTTAGAGCAATGGACCATATACCTCTAGTTCTGTAAGAGAAATCAAAATATATTTCCTTTTTACAATTTAATATTTGTAAAGAACTGACACAGATGGTTTGTGGTGCTCCAATTTAATTTGTTTTTGTAGATGTAGATGGAGTTTAATTGACAATAAAATGCATGGTTAGTGCAAGACCCGTCAAGTCCCACCAAGTTTATATGGTAAAAATCTTTATGGCAGATGTCCTTAACTCTATGCACCAGTCAATTGTGAAAACAAAGAAACAAATCCATTAGAAGAAAAAACTACGCACTGCAGAAAGTGAGCAGAGCTTACGAGAGCCTTCTGATACCTGAGGGTGCACCTTTATATGTTCACCCTTGCTGTACAGGAAGCACTTGGCGTCTGGAATGCACGACACATACCTGGCTTAAAATGTGGTAAAGAATGGACCCCGGGCCACGTGTCCTCATTTGGTGTTCCGAGAACCTAGCGGAGAGGAGAAAATTGTGGAAACAGACATTATTTCCAAAACACTCAAAATTCTCAAGTGTGGAAACAGTACACTGCATATTATGAAACACTGGATTTTTTTTTTCCATTATCGTGTGCCAGGGATTTTATTTGAGTAAAAACAAACCCAGCTGAAGAGCCACCCAAGATGAGTGTCTGTGTCCTAACAAATGCAGCTGAATGGGACCAGACAAGTCCCATCTGCGGTACTTGATCCGCCCCCGACCTCACGAGCAGGCTACGGAAGCAAAGGACAAGTGTCAGCCTCGTGGAGCGGAGTGAAGAGTGTCTGTGGCCCTTGCGATCCGGGCCTGAGCTCCGGCCTTCACTGTGGGGTCTCTCTCGGGTCCCAAACTTTACCGGTTCCGAGAAGCGCCCCCCCCCCCCCGCAGGACTCCAGAAGAGGCAACAGTGACAGACGCTTGGGGCGCTGCAATTCATGCACTGCACTTAACGTGTTTAATTTACAGTTTCCTCCTGTCACAGTGCTGTTCCTCCTCCACATTCTCCTGTCCCTATTCTTCTTCTCCTCTTCTTTCTCCAACTCTGCTTCTGTCACCCGGATGTTTGACCCAGTGGGAGGAGCAGCAGGGCTTTTCCTACTCCCATAACAGGCACTCTCTGCCTGGCTTTTTCCTGCCACAGGGTATAATTCTGTGGCATTTGGAGGTTAGAAAGAACAGACCCTAAAAATAGACTTTTGGGGTTTGACTGGTGGCTCCCCTTCTTCTAGTTATATGACTGGGAGCAAGAACGAGACAGCCATACTGAGCCTCGCTTCCCCTGGGTAGGTCCCCCCGAGTTTACCCGGGGGGGTGGTGACAGCGGCCCGGTCCCCGGGGGAACGGAAGCAGCGCTGGGAGGCAGCGGCCGGCGCTGAAGCACCTGAAGAGGCTCCCGTCAGGGCGCGGCGCCCCGGGGCGGGACGTTCACGGCTCCTGTCCCCGCAAGGCAGTCAGTGCCATATTTAAACTACGCTGGACAATGAGGGTGAGCCCCGGGCATGAGACAGGGCCAGAGATGAGGCTGGAGAACAGCAAAGCCGAGGAAGGGGGGCAGACCCTAAGGAGAGGACCGGGCAGCATTCTCTCCAGTTCTGAGAATTGCCCGGCAATGCCAGGCCAACGAGGAGAGCGCGCGGCCTGCACGGGGCCTCCCGGGGAGGGGGCGCCGCAGGGCCAGGGCGCGTCTGCGGAGCGCGGCTGTGCTGGCGCTGGGCCCGAGGCAGGGTCCAGCGCGTGCATTTATGCTTCTCGCTGGACGCGGAGTCGGCACACAGAGAGCACGACTCTCCGGTGAACTCATAATCGGTGAGGTTAGCAAGCACTGATGTGTACTAACACTCATCCGACCAACAAGGTCAAAAATAATCGATGGCTGGGTGGGGAGGGGAAGAAGACAGGAAGCGTTAAGGTTGGAAAATGGACTGCGGCACCAGCCGCTGTGACGCAGTGTCTCTGCACCCTCACGCCGCCGCCGTGGCCTTCTCCTCCACCTCTCCTGAGGAGGACGCCGTCCGCCTGCAGGGGCAGCTCGTCCACCTGGAAGGCTCCCTCCTGCTCACACTGAATTTTGCATGAACCACACCCAGGTTCAGCAGTGCTAAACAGTAGCAAATAAAAGGTGGAAACTGGACCTTCCGTGTGCCTGGAGCACAAAAATCAGACCCTCTCAACCCGTCAAGACAGCGAAGCGCAGGCGGAGCCCAAGGCCCGCTCTCTCGTGCGTCTGGCTGAGCTGGGGCTGTTGTCCTGACTGTCCCTGCCCCACAGGATCTTGCCGGCAGAACAGTCCCTAGGCTGCCCCCCATGCGCTTCCATGCCCGCCCCCCAGGGATCCGTCAGCAGCGGGCCGCCCCGCACCGCCTGCCAGCAGAGAGGAAACTCAGGAGACCTCTCGTCAGCTGTGAACTTGACTGTTGAGATTCCACGCTCCATTCTTTCTCCTGGAGCGTTGGCAGAGAAAAGCAAAGCAAACAGAAAGTTGGCAAGGAAAAAGAATTAAAAATTGAATTTTGCTTCCGCCAGAGGAAAGGGCAGTGTGAGTGACACGAACGGAGGGCGGTGCGTGCGGGCGTGCGCTGTCCCGGCACCACTTACGTTACTAACAGGCAAGACACCCCCGCGTCAGGATGAAACGGCCGCAGCCGAACACGCGTGAACTGCGAGGGGCTGAGTGCCACGTGCCACTCAAAGAACGGGCGGAGCCGACAGCGCGTGACTCTGGCTCTTCCCGAAACCCGCGCTTCGAGTTCTCGGGGTCACCCCTTGCTGGTGCCAGGTTCTCCCCCCGGGGCCCTTTCCTGAGCGAGCGGCCACTGAGCTCTCACGTCTGTCTCCTCCTCCCGCTCACGGCCACTCTTCTCCGGAGACTCGCCGGACACTGTGGCCCATGGCGCTTCTCTGTGCAGCTTCTGTTCACGGGACCTCGGGACTGCCCGGGCCGGCCGGCCGACTCCCGTCTCCCCCGGAGGAGTCCTTCATGGCCCCCTTGGGTTCCACGCGCCTGCCACGGGCAGGGCCTCGGCAAAGCCACGGGATGAGTGCGCAGTGTGCCTGGCTGAGAAGGGTGAGGCCGCTGGAACTGGCGACCGGCTGGGATACGGGGAAGCCGAGGCCTCGCTCTAATCCGAAGACACACGTTTACCTGTGTGCCAGGGGTCCGCAAGTCCTCTACATGCGATGTAGCACATGTTGTACCGTGCCATGCTCTGAGATACTGTTATATATACTTTACGTAGTGTCTCCCCAGGACTGAGGCTAGAACCCAGAGGCGCTGGGCACCTGAATGACATCCCCGCTTCAGAATCTTCAGTCCTTTGAGCCACGGCCTCTGCGAAGGAGCGAGCTGCCCAGGCTGTGCACGAGCAGTGTGCACCCCGCTGCCTCCGCCTGCAGGCTGCTGACGGGGGCAGGTGAGTGGCATCACGCCGTGCTCATCACGGTTCAAGTTTTAGTAGAAGAACACACTCGGTCAGCCTCTTTACTCTCTTTTGGGACATTCGGGCTGGTTTCCAATGCACGTACCTACGTGATGCATTAAACGACATTAAATTTTTTCTTTTTTGTTATGTCTGTGGATGTTACAGAACACTGGGTGTCAACACACATAATACAGTTTGGCCGTGACCGTCTCCCCGGTGCTCCTCGTATGCTCCTCTCCTGGCCCCCTTTGCTCCTCCTCTTGCCTAATAACAGTACCTCTTCTACTTCTGCGTCATCTTTTGTAAACTACACGTATCAGGAAGAACACGCAATACTTGTCTTTTTGAGTGTGGCTTACTTCACTTAAGATGATCCATTTACTTTCCTGCAAATGGTGAAATTTTCTTTTCATTCAATAATATGCCATTGTATAGATTACCATATTTTCTTTATCTATTAACCTGTTGACAGAAAACTAGGCCAGTTCCGTATCTTGGCTACTGTGAAACACGCATACAGGTATCTCTAGAGCATGCTGACTTTAATTTCAAGGAGTCGTATGGTGTGATTGAATGGGAAGCTCTAGTTTTAGCTTTCTGAAGCGCCACCATGCTTCAGATTTCCCCAGAGACTGTATTAAGTCAAGTCACATACCAGCAGCACTGCAGTACTCTTGAGGACAGGTGCTCTGAGTAGGGTGAGACAGAATCTCAGTACGGTTTTGATGCATCTCTAGTGACTAGAGGTGTGGAACATTTTTAATATACCAACTGGATCTCCATTTGTACTTCTAAGAAGTGTCTGCCCTATTCATTTGTCCATTTATTGATCAAGTTACATGATTTTTGGTGTTGTTTTTTGAGTTTTTAAAATGTATCCTAGATATTAATCATCTGTTAGAAGAGTAGCTGGCAAAGATTTTTTTCCCCATTCTAAGGATATCTCTTCACCTTCACTTATTTCTTTTACTAGGCAGAAACTTTTAAATTCGAAGTAGTCTTCTTTGTTCATTCTTGCTGGCATTTCCTGTGCCACTGGAGTCTACTCAGGATATATATATATATTTTTTCTTTTTGGAGACAGGGTCTCGCTTTGTAGTTCAGGCTGGCCCTGAGTTCACTATGGTGTCCAGGTAAGCCGCCACGAACTCAGCAATCCTCCTGTCTCTGCCTCCCGAGTGCTGGGATTACAGGCGTGAGCCACCACGCCCAGCATTATATGTGGTAACCGGGGATCGAACTCAGGTCCTTACGCTTGCGAGGCAGGCGCCGGAACCACTGAGCTAACCCTCTGGCCCCTACTCAGGATATTTTTGCATAGGCTACAGCTTCAAGGATTTTCCCTATGTTTTCTTTTAGCAAGTTCAAAGGTTCGGGTCTCATACCTGAGTCTTTGACCCATTTTGAGTTGAATTTTGTACAAGGTGAGAGACGAATCTAGTTTCAATCATCTCCATATGGATATTCCATTTCCCCAGGATCACTTGTTAAAGAAACAGTCCTTTCTCTAATGTGTATTTTTGGCTCCCTGGCCAAGAATCATATGAATAAGTCATTTTTCAAAAGGTGAAACATAAAGAAAATATATATGATAAAGACACATACTGGTTTATAGAACTTTTGTTCAAGTTACACGTGAATGTGTGTATATGTGCAGTCAACGGGGCTCTGAAGTGGACACAGAGGTGTTTAAGAGCCAGTTCTACTTCTGACAAGAAGTTATTCGCTGAAGCCAAGAAGACAACAGATAAATCAAGGCTAGAGGAAGACAGCGATGAGTTTGGTTGTAGACCCATGACATGTCAGAAAGGCTTGTGGGTCAAGATAGGGGGTGTATAAAAGGCAGCTGGAAACAGGGATCTTGGGGAGGAATCTCAGGCAGGAATGCCTGGCGTCTGGCGGCACACACACGGTAACGGAAAGCAAAGGGCAAACACAAACTATGAAATGATCTTGCTCTCCGGCACTCACATACACCGATGCCGGGAGCGCGTCCCCGTGATCTCTTCTGGTCCTCAGCATTTGTGAAGAAGAACAGGAGACACGAACACTCTGTCCGTGGAGCCCTATGCTCCTGACCTGGGTGCGCTACGACACAAGGACCCCAGACGTGCTCGGCCAGGCTAGTTCCTGGCGGGTACAGCACACGCGCTGCTCTCCGTGCCAGGCTCTCTGTCGGGCAGAGGAAGACGCGGAGAGGGCCTCTCCGTGAAAATAGCCACTCTACACTAAGAGAAGCACCTAAACTTCTAGAGCTCGGAGCCCAAGAACTAGGGTTCGCCTGCAATGTTTACCTCCCCTCAGACTACGAAGACCTCCGCTGCTTCCCACAGTCTTCTGGTCGTTGCTGCCCGCAGGACTTGCAGCTGCGGGGAGGCGCCGCCAGCAGGGCTTCCCGGCTCCCGGAGACCTGCAGCCTGGGCTGGGCACGGCTTCGGGGTGCGCACATCTGCGGCGCGTCCGCAGAGCACGCTGCCGCCTCTCCCTGAACGCTCGGGCCTTGGGCGCTGGCGACAGCCACGAGCCTGTCCCGGCCCGGCGGAGCTGCGAAGCCCCGCGCAACGGAGAACAGCTCGTCCCTTCTGAACCGAAACCGGGAGGCCGGGCGCGGGCCTGGGCCAGCTACCGCCTTCCAGCCCTTCCGCGTGCGGTTCTAGTTTGCCGCGGGTCCTCGGGGCCGGGCCCGGCGGGCCCCGTAGCGGGCTGAGGAGACGCAGAGGCCGCGAGCGCCAGGCAGAGCCGGCCCCGAGGACCCGCGGCCTCCAGCCAGGAGCGCGGCCGCGGAGCTGTGCAGGGGCCGCGGGCCCGAAGGGGCGGGCGGGGCGGAGGAGCCGCGGCCCGGTCCGCAGGCGGCGGTGAGAAGGGATGCCAGGCATCTGGGCGCAGTGGTGGGAAGGGCCAAGGGTGGGCGGATGGGCTACGCTAGGGTGGCAGCAGACACAAGGCGCAGGAGGGCGGCCCGGGATGGAAGAGGGCAGCCAGGACGGCAGATTTCAGCAGAGCGGGGCTCTCCTCTGCCGCCCGAACGGGCCTCGTCTCCGTGCCAGCGCCTCCTCCAGCGGGGTTTCTCTGAAGAGCAAGGAACAGCCTCAGACTCGGGCAAGAGCGCGGGGCGGCGAACGGGTGGAGAAACCTCATTTCCCACTAGATGGCGCTGCACCCAGTTTTAGAATCTGAATTTAGAATTCTAAATTGAGAGACCGCTATGTCAATTAATTCGGGACCCTCCTGGAAATCCGGAGCGGTTCTCCTCCTTATTTACAATAAAAATACTGCACACCTCCTCCTCTGGCTCGCAACTCACTCGTCAGTGTCTGTGGAGCCACGAGTCTGGCACCCACGGAATCAGCAGTGGCGATGCTTACGTGCAGACCTCCAAGAGTCTTCTCTGAGATCCCAGCTACAAAAGGCAACAAGTTCACCGGTGTTGTATCAGAGCCTCAAATATCTTAAGTAGCACTACTCTTAGTGTGTTAACAACCAGCAAATGTTAAAACTGAGCGGTACGTTTTGTGCTTCTAAATACTATATGTGTGCATGTGTATTTTATTTTGCTATATGTTATTGTATTTACATGTGCAAACAAAGTAGTGATTGTAGGTGTGGAAAATTACAACAAAGCATTTTTACCTACGGGCACCTCCGGTGGCGCATTCCGCCAGTTCCGCAGCAGGCCTGAGCGACGGACAGCACACTGCAGCCTGGCATGGGGCCCGTGGGCACTGAGAGTCACCAGCCCGCTTCCTTACAGTGAAAGCCAGGCGGAGTCTCCACTTCAGCAACAGCCTCCGTTCCTTTCCCGCTGCGGGCTGTTGTCTGAGAAGCATCTCCGTCCAGATGCCGGTTCCCGTCCGGAACCACGAAGCGCCCTCCCCGCGCACGCCCGCGGCCCCGTGGTCCGGAGCCAACACCCTCCCCCGGGGTGCGGGGCGTGGGCCCTGCAGCGGGAGTCACGGGAGGGCCCGGGCAGCACCGGAAATGACCCTCGGCCTCGGGGTGAGAGCGCGGTTTCCTGCGCCGTTCTCCGAGAGCGTCGCGTGAAGAGCGGTAACCGGGCTTTCCAGGGCCGGGCCGGCCAGGCAGCACGGCAGGCCGAGCGGGCGGAGCGGCGGGAGGACGGGGCGGGACTTCCTGACCTCTCCCGAACCCCACCTGGCGTGAGGGAGTCACCCCCGCGGCGCCCGCCCCCAGGCGCCGGGCTCAGCTCCCCGGTCGGTCTGAACGGTCCCTTCTGGCCCCCACCCCGCGGCCCCCGCGCCGCCAGGCGCTCGTCTCGGCCCGCGGGGCTTTTCCAGGACAGCTGCCCAAGGGCCGCGCTGGACGAAACCCTGCAGGGTGCGCGGCTCCTCCTTCCCCCGCGGCCCCTGGAGCCCCCGCCGTCCTGCACCCACAGCTCCACGCACGCGCTTGTGCAAGCTGGCCATCTGCGTCCGGGGCGCCTGACTGGCTGCCAGCGACTTCTGCAGCCCCCAGTGGAAGCATCGCTTGATGAGCTAAGCCCCGGCGACCCCGGCAGACAGGCAGGGATGGCACCGTAGACTCCACGGTAGTCGCTGTCTCACAGCTTCACCTCTACTTCCGTGAAGATACGGTTATTGTTCTCAGTGGGGTCAGTGGGTTCTCTGTGTTCAGTTTTATTATTTTACAATTTCCTGTCCTTGTATTTCCCCCGGAATCCAAGCACGCAGCCTGCGCAAAACAGGCTCCCAGTTAAGATCTGTTCAAACCGGACAGAGCTGCAGGAGCCTCGAGACGGACAGACAAGTGACGTCCGGCCCGTAACTTCGCCGGCGAAAAATCTCCCCCACCTCGCCTTTTAGACCCAGAGTCCAGGCCCCGCACCCTCCAGGCTGCGCCTTCTCCTCCCTCACTCTGCTTCCTTGGGGCAGGGCAGGGAGGCGAACTGCAGCTTCCCGGGACGCAGGGGCAGGAGGCCGGGGAGGGTGAGGTGCCAGCCCGCGGGGCGGCCGGGGCGCGGGCCTCGCTCACGCAGGCCGGTGGGGAAAGGCTCTCAAGGCCTCGGGCGCGACCTGGCGGGACGTGACATTTGCCCAGTCCCACGCCCTGACCCGAGCTTCCAGGGGAAATGACGACTCCAAACTGGAAACGAGCCAAGGAGGGGTCAGGGAAACCGCCCGCGCCCCGCACCCAGAAGAGCAGGCAGCGGCCTCCGCCCGGCCCCACAGCCGCCTCACGGACCACGCCATTTACCGTCCTTGAAGGGCCTCAGAGCTGAGCCGGTTTGGCCGGACGACGCCGGCTCCGCTCACACCGCCTCCCGCGGGCCGCCCCGCGTGCGCCGGCAGCGCCAGGGAGGCTCTCGGCCCCGGGGCAGGAGCTCCCTCCGCCCCACCCGGCACACCCGCGTCGTGTGTAGATGTGCGCTGCGGGCACGCGGTGTCCGCACACGCCGGGGCCCACCCGCCGCAGCATTTCCACCGGCCCTTGGCGGAGGGCACGGAAGAACCGCCTCCGCCCCCAGACAGGAGGGCGCGGCTGGGGGCAGGGCACAGGCGCGGCCAGCGTCCACCCTCGGTACCCGGAGCGGGCACAGCGGGGTGACAGGTGCGTAATACTCTAGTCCCGGAGCCAAGATTTCCAGATAACCCAGTAAGGCAGGAGTAACCCCGTGCCCCGATGCTGGCGAAGTCAAGGGCAGCAACACAGGACCATCAGGTGAGGACCTGGCTTCTCTGAACTCACTGCCCAGGACGAGACCCGGCAGACAGCCGGTTTCCGGGAACCTCGGTGCCTCCGCGTTGAGCACGAACACAGAGACCGGCAGCGGCCCCGCGCGCCCGGTGCACACGGTGTTCGGGAGGGCGGCGGGGCTAAGCCACTCTCCTAGCCCGGAGCGTGCGTGGCCGAGGGGCCGCTGTCCGCGCCCAGGGCAGGGAAGGCTCGCCCCCTACCGGCTCAGCGGAACGGAGCGGCCACGCGGTCGGGCCTGCGGGCACAGCCGAGCGTGACCTCAGAAGCGGGGCGCGAGTGTTTGCAGCGAGCGCCCCCTGTGGGCTGCACGCGGGCCCGCAGCCCTGCGGGCGGGGAGGAGAAGGCCGTGCCAGGGACGCGCGGCGCCAGGGCGCGCTGGCCGCTGGCTTCGGTGACAGAGTTCCGCGCAACACAGAGCGCACGGAGCCCGCAGCAGCGAGTCTGCCCCGAACCGCGGACGCGCACGAGGCTGCTGGGGGTCGGGGCGGCGCCCGCGAGGAGGGCACGCGGGACTGAGGCGGTTTCGGAGTCCCGGGGGCGGGGTTCGCGCGGCCGAGGCCGGAGAGGCGGCGGGGGCGGCGCTCCGCGGGGATGGGGCGCCGCTGGCCCACGGGCCCGCGAGAGAAGGGCGCCCGGAAGACAGCGCGGGGCAGCAGCTCGGCCGGGCGCGGGGCACATCTGCTTCTGATGCGAGCTGAGCGGACGAGCGAGGGTGAAAGGGCGCGCGCGCGCCAAGGCTCGCCCCACTTTCCGTCCGGTTGTTTTGCGGGGAAGCCGCGAAATCACACAGCGGATAGTGCAGTATTTGGGGAGCGAGATACACGCGCGCACACAGCATGCACAGCGGCATCCTGGCTCATGGACTTCATTTGTCCTCCGGGTGAACTCACTGGGAAAAGATGGCCACGTTATTGTTTGTGTGGGAAAGAGGACCACAGTCGTGTTTGTTACAGACGCAGAATTTGCAAAGAAAAACAAAATTTTGCTAAACGCTTCTGTTTTGAAAGCAAACTGCAAGCGAAAACATTTGTGAATCGAGCCCCGCCGTGTGTTATACAGGGCTGAGTGTGCACCTAGCTACCCTGACTGGCAGTGGCGAAAGAATTAAGGGCAACCTGGAGACTCACTTCTGGCAATGGCATGTAAGTAGGGTGTGGCATTAAAAAGACTGCTTTTAACGACACGATTTTACGTGCGAGGCCACACAACAGCGCGGTTCCAAGAAGCACTGGGTGCTACCCGAGAAAGACCAGCAGGGGGCGCCCCTGCACCGAGAAAGCAGCGAGGCTTGTTACGCGCTGCGCAGCTGGGGTGCTGCCAGTGAAGGAGACAGTGGCTCCTCAGTGCAGCACCGTTTTGGGCAGAGCCAAGTTTATGTGAGAGCGACCCCACGTAAGTAAGGATGGCTTCTGGAATTTTCTTCAGTGTGAATTCAGCGACTTGATGGATGATTACCATCTGGCCTAACGATGCCGCGCGCATGTGGGAATCCTCCGGAGAGTATTAAACATGACTCACAAGAAGAGGAAATCTAGTGACTGGGACCCACCCCAACGATTCTGAATAAGCAGCCCAGGGCAGCTGAGCTACGTGGATGCCTCCACCTCACCGGGGCTTCTCTTGTCCACCAGGGTTGGAACCACGTACTGGCCTGGCCTAACCGGGCAGTCTGAGGCTGCTCTAGATGGTCTATAGATTTCTGCTTTAACCTTTTTGGTCCCGAGCCAGAGGGCCCCAGAGGATTCTGGGTAGGTGAATGTCACATCCCGGAGCAGATGTGGTAGGTGCATGAACAAAACAAGCAGTTGGTGGTTAGAGAAGCGACAGGGAATTGAAAAGCAGCTTGAAAATTACTCCAGAGGATACTCTCAGCCTAGGTTAGCTGGAAAACCCTACAGTGAAAGCAGCTCATTAAAACTGTTTTCCTCATGACTGAGCGTTCGCCCCTGCCCCTTCCCCCTGCCCTTTCTGGACCTTCTCGCCCTCAGCCGATTCCCTCATGGATTTCATGACTTCGGGCCGAATGAAGTCACTGGAGGAGACTGCCAGTCCCAGCCCCGCACCGCGGAGCCACAGCAATGAAACGCGCCGCACCGAGTGGCTCGCGCGGGCGGGCGGAGGCTGCAGAGGTGCCGGGTGGGGGCCGCGGGCGGAGGCAGAAGAACCACCTGGCGCTCACGGCGGGGCCTCTACATGGGAAAAGGGGCCAGGAGCGGGCCTGCAGGCCGGGGTGCTGGGCCCGGGGCCCTGGTGCCCAGAGCGTGGTCCTTCTACCAGGAGCGTGGGCATCGGCCCCGGGCTCCGGCCTGTGTCCCCCGGAGCAGCAAAGCCCGGGAGCCTCGGGACACACCGACGCGGGAAGTGCTGCGTCACAGACGCCTCTGACTGGATTCATCAAGCAGCAGACGCCGGCATCCTTGGGACCAGGTAAAATGGTCTGTGGAGACGGCTCCCGGGTTGGGGGCGTCTCAGTCGCATGGGGTGGGCACAGCAGCTCAGAGGCTGCGACCCACATCGATGCCCATCCTGTGAGTCAGGCTCACGGCCACGCACCGCTGGCTTCGCTCTGATACGGAGCAGCCCGAGTGTCCCGGGAGGTGGACGACTGCAAGTAGCTCCCGGAAACTGTAGGATGTAAGTAACCCTAGGACAGCTCGCTACCCACCGACATGCTGCGCTTCAGCCACAGAACCGAGGCCACTGACAATGCTGACAATGTACGTGTTGTATGCGACACACGTGAGACGCGACCGAAATGTGCGGTGAACATTTAAATCAGTTCACCGCCCTCGATCCCTTCGAAGTGCCCCCGCGTGGAACACACTCACCCCATCACTACTGAGCCTTCGTGAGACACTCCTGGAAATCCCCTCTGTGAATGGCTTTGAGGAGTGATCAGAAACAGTAAGCGCTGCTGCCAAGTGCCATCCCGTAGAGAGGGCATTCGTAACAGCATGGTGCATCCTCTTCTACCTCGTTCCCTACACCTGGCACCATGTGACATCTGGCTTTTCCCAAAGTTGTAATAAACACGGCAGGCAAGTGTTTTCATGGGACTCACGACACGGAGGCAACTACGACAATGCAAAGACAGACACGTTCAAAAACCACTTCCAGAACTGCTCCAGGACGTGGGGAGGAACCACGGGCTATGTGCACAGGGCCAGGGAGGACTTGGAGGAAAATTAATGGCACTGTGTCTTTTACTGATAATTAAAACAAAAACATTGTAAATGTTCACATTTTGTTTGTTTGTTTGTTTTGAGACAGGGTCTCGCTTTGTAGTTCAGGCTGGCCCTGAGCTCGCTATGTAGCCCAGGCAAGCCTCAAACTCAGCAATCCTCCTGCCTCTGCCTCCCGAGTGCTGGGATGACAGGCGTGAGCCACCACACCTGGCTAATATTCACATTTTTATTATGCCTCATAAACAGGCCCAGGCTGGTCACCATCTTCTTTTCACTTTTGTTTTTGAAAGAAAGTAATTTTCTTACTGATCTTCATACATTCACTTATCAGGAGATGTAAAAAAATATATAACTATAGCTCTTGCTCTCACAAATGTAGTATCATAGTATTAATTTTCATTATATTAAAATTAAATACCACAAAACTAAAACTGTTTCACGAACTGTTCCATTAACACTGTGAAACCTTGCTGTCATACCACAAACTTGGTGATTTGAACAAAAGAAATTTGTGGCCTATAAAACTGAAGCCACGGTTAGAAATCAAAGCAGCCAAGAAGCATATGAAGAAATGTTCAACATCACTGGTCATTCAAGAGATGCAGATGGAAACACTGAGATTTCATCTCACTCCACAAAGAACGGCTGCTATTGCAAAATCAACCAACATGCTGGCGAGGCTGCAGGGAGAAAGGAACCCATCTCCACTGCTGGTGGGATTGCAGACTCGTGCAGCCATTGTGGAGATCAGCGTGGAGATTCCGCAGAAAACCAGGATTAGAGGTCCCCTTTGACCCTGCTATTCCCCTGCTAGGAATATACTCGAAGGAATTAAAAGAATCATATTGTAAAGACATGTGTACACCCATGTTCATAGCAGCTCAGTTTGTGATAGCCCAATTTGGAAACAACCCCGATGCCCACCAACAGGAGGCTGGATAAAGAAGATGTGGTTTTTTAATAAAATGGAGTGTTACTCTGCCATAAAGGATGACAAGCTTCATTCATTTATGTGCAAATAGATACACCTTGAGGACACGCTAATAAGTGAAATAAATAGATCACAGATATGTAAATACCGTATGTTTTCTCTGCTATGAGAACCAGTAGATGTACATGAGTTCTACCATGTATGATAGATTTTATGAAATAGGAAATAAAGGGAATATAGTAGGGGTAAATAATGAGGGGAAAGAATAAATATGATTTGAAAAGATAAAACATGTATATAAGAGATGGAGGGTTGTGGGGTGGGTAGCGATATAGGTAAAAATGAGAGTTAACTTGTGTGATATACTGGTACAAATTCTGCAATGTTGAGTGTGATCGTGAGCTGTACATAAAATATACCAATAAAGAATTCAAGTAAAAAAAACCACTGAAGCCAGAAGCACAACAGGCAAGAGGTTAATGGGGGCTGGCTCCTCTGGGAGCTCGGGGGGCCCAAGCGCCCCTTCCCTCTTCTGCTTGGGGGTTGGGCACTCCTCGGAGTGCAGCCACATCGTTCCACTTCGTGGCCCTGTGTCAAATCTCCACCCGCCTCTTGCTTATGCGGGCGATGGGTCTATACTCTGCTGGGATACTCAACAATAGCCTCCCCACCTCGAGATCTTAGCTGAATTCCATTTGCAAAAATCCATCTTCCCAGTAAGGGAAAATGAAGCTTCCAGGTGTAAGGACCTAATAACTTCAGGTGTCCCCCAGTTAGCCTGCTAGAGAACAGAATCAGAATTTAAAAGCTACTACATGTGATGCTCAGAATGGCTACTCTGTACGTCTAACACAAAACAACAGGGAGCAAACAGCAAAGACCGTGGAATCTGTCAACTTGCAGCCCTCAGTCGGCCGAGCTGCTTTCTTGTGTGCGCCTCGTGGCTGTCATCTCAAGGCTTGTGCACAGACACAGGAGCGCGAGGAGCGGCGCCCGGCTCGAGTCCCCGGCGTGTTCAGGCCCTCGGCCGTTGTCTGGCCAGGACACTGGGCACTCAGTGCCCAGGCGCTCGGGCACACTGCCTACCTGTGAGACGAGTCACGAGGAGGACTGGAGTTGAGCGCAGCGCACCTGCGCAGTCCAGGCTCGCCAGGCTGGCCACGCACGACCGGCGGGAGCGGAGCGCTCAGTCAGGCGCCCTCTCGGGCTGAGTCGCCCTGTGCTCGCAGCAGGTGCCGCCGGCCACCGACTCTGGCTTCAAAGTCCAGGAGTGACACACACAGCTGTTTCCTGAGGAAACCAAATCTGTGACTTGTTCCTCTCTGACCCTTGGGGCTGCGGTACATGTGTTCATCTTTCACCTCAAAGGAAAACAATGCTTTTCATTTTTTTTTCTTATTTGAACCTGGGCGCAGAATGTTGTTTTAGTCACCTGAGGAGCGCCATGAGCTTTGCTTCCGGGGCCAAGGACCGTCACCTGACGGCTCACCGGACCCCAGCCTCTGCCCCCGAGGGGCTGCACCCTAAATCATGGGAGTTTCCACCTTCCCCTTTTATATAACATTTCTGTCCTTGTGAAGATCAAATATTTCTTTTACATCATTTAAATTTTTCTATTTTTCTATTTGGGGACTGGTTTTGCACTTTATTGCCAAGATTCACCCCTGTGCAGCTATGAAATGTGTGCCCAGCTGTTCGCCCCTCTCCCGAGGACGGGCGTCCGCGCTGCCCCCGGGGGCTCGTCCAGGCGGGAAGCGCACGTGCGGAAGCGGAAGCGGAAGCGGAAGCGGAAGCAGCACCTCGTTAGCTCTGCGCCATCACCAGCTGCACAGAGGGCCACGCAGTGGGAACCCCGAAGCGGAGCCGCCGACAGCCTGACAGCCGGGCGCGGCGCAGCGCAGCCCCTCGAAGACACAAACCTCCGCGGCAGAGTCCGCTTCGAGGCTGATGCACAAACGGCCGATTCGCAGTGAACCAAAGGGAACCCGAGAGGAACCACCGGACCCCGGAGCGCCCGGCTGCGACGCGTGCACCGCGGAAACCGCAGCTCTGTGCGCGGCAGGCAGCCTGGCCGGGAAGGGCCTGCGCTCCCTCCCAAGCCGGGCGGCGACTGCCGCGGAGCCGGGAGGGACGGGCTGCCTGAGGCCTCGCAGCCCGAGGCGGGTGCTGGGACCCGGGAGGCTGAGACCGAAGGGAAGGGCGGCGGAGCCCCAGGCGGTGTCCTCTTCCAGCGGGGAGGGAGGCGGGCCAGACCCAGGGCCGCGAGGGCAGTCCCGGGCTGCCGGGCTGCCGAGGGGAGGAAACCCTGCATTCCCCCGCCCCACAGAAAGGTGCTGCTGTGTTTAGAGCCCGCGTGGGGTGCGCAGAGATGCGTGAGTTACAAGCGAGTGCCTGGTAAGTGTCCCGGGAGGGAATCGGTTAAAAAATTTAGGTCAAAATAGTTTTAGAAAAATGTACTGCACTTGCAGTACTCTGTCAGTGCTTCTTGCAACTGTACATACACACGCTATTTAGATATGTACAAAGTAGCAACTGTCACATATGCACATCTTATCTCGTATTTATTCATTTATTCACAAAAAGTTAGCGAGAGCCTATTTTTGCCAAGACTGTGAGAAGGTAGGGTACAGCCGTGGAAAAGAAAGCAGCCACGGACAAAGGGCAAAGCCCAGTGTGCTGCCAGGGCGCCAGGCCCACAGGCCGCAGGGGACAGGAGTCACTGCACCCCAGCGCGACCCCTCCCGACCCGGGCTTGCGAACCCCTCCCTGGTTCCTCGTCCGGCTGGCCCAGCGCTGAGGTGTAAAGTCCCGGCACTCACGTGTGCAGTCATAACCTAAAGCCGGAGGCCGAGGGGCGACAAGGCCCTCCCCCACACCTGCTGCCCCTGCCGCGTCGGGCAGCGCACGCGGCTCCGGGCCACGGGGCTGGACTCCAGCGGGCGGTTCTCTGCACCACCGGCCGGCGTGGCGATGAGCTCGCCGAAACTCTCAGCTGCTCTCCTCTTAGTCTTAAATTCTAAAGCACTTGTGTCCTCGGCGCCGCCTGGAAGGCGCTAAGCTGGCCAGCTGGGCAACCTCAGACGACGCACCCAGGCGCTTCCGCATCAGTAACGCGTTCGGCCAGTCGCTTCCCACTGGAGGAGATCGAGACAGCTCCGAACTGTGGATCAGACGCCAGGCTGAGGCTAAGGCCGAAGCGGATAACCCCCCATCTTTCCTCACCTCCTGATCAAGATTTTGAAGACGGGTGTTGTTCTCGCCACAGTTAAACGGGCCAGAGTAGGCAGGTAGGACAAGGGGTCTTGCCCACCTCACTATAGCAAGGGAATGACAGTGGGGACCGGACCACAGAAGCTCAGGCTGCAGACACACTGGGTTCTGACGTGTCCCGCATCCCGGGGTTCCGGACAGCGTCTCTAACGGTCAGAAGGACTGGAGGGCGGGGAGACCCACAAACGCTGTCCACACAGGCTGAGGGACCGGTCAGAGGTCCCAGGACAGGAGAGGGCGAGGCGGGAAGAGAGGGAGGCCTCTGCACCCCGCGGGTTCTTACCCCACACCACAAAACAATTACACAAGACGCTGCGCTTCGGCAGAGGATTTCACCGTTGTATGAGGACGCGATGGAGATTAAAGAGCGAGACGTGGAGGGTCGTTACTTCCATCATACTTTTTGCTGCGGGACCACCTTGTCTTGGTACTTCCTGAGGAGTGGCTATCGCTCGGGGTCACCGCGACCCCACTCACACTGCCGAGGTGGCCCGTGATCTCAGGGCCGGAAGGTAGCCAGCGTGGCCTCCTCGCGCTGCTGGGCTGAGCCGCGCCCCCTCGGAGTCCGCCGCGCTCTCCGCCGAGCCCCGCTCCTGGCCTCGCCGCCGCCGGCCAACACGGAGGGGCGTCTGACGGGAACTCCCGGGGGGTGGCAGCCCCGGCCCTCTGACGGGCTCCCCGAGAGTTTTCACTTTCGGCCACCTTGGTCTTGCTGTTTCTGATGATTAAAACGGGGCTCACACTGCCAAAAGCACTAAGAAACAGAGATCCATGTGGGGAGGGACTTTTCAAGGACTAATGAGCAAATCAAGATTTATGACAACTGCCCCGCAACCTAAATATCCGGGGCACCGGCTCCTGTAATACAGACAAAATGAACTCAAAGAAACACTCGCCACAGCCCTGTTCCCCGCTGCTCGGGAGACAGAGTGTGGGCCCCGCTTTCCCTCTTCAGCCCGTCACCAGGAGACAACGACAGTACAGTCAGGGCCACGTGGTCTCCTGCGTGACACACTCAAGAACTACCCTCGTGCCACGTGCCACGCTCGCGTGGGAGCCATTTAATGAGCGTTAGGGCATGAAGCCCGAGTCTGCGCCTCAGTTACTCACTGCCCAGGCCTTAACCATCTCACTCTTGAACCCACCAGTGGATTTCTCCCTAAGATGCCTTTTAAAATGTGCGTTTCTAGCTTTGGATAATTGCCTTGGGACATGTCTGTTTCCACCTGGGCACTCTTTGCGGCTGACTTCACAATGAAGAGATCTGAACAAAGTGACAGGCGTGACCACAGCACAGGCCCCAGCGGTGCACTTGTGCCACGGCATGACTATGATAGACCATGTGCACAGACTTATTAGCACAAACCATGAAAAGCCCTGTTACTAGGCTACAAACGCCCAGGAATACAAAGCCACGCCCCCCCCCCCGAAAAGGCCGGAGTTCTAATGAAATGTCAGGAGACACACAGTCAGGCTCCGGGTGCAGGAAGTTCTCCCACAGCAGCAAGGGGGAGACGAGGCTTGAGGATGTTGGGGCTGCCGTGGTGGAGGCGGGCAAAGCAAGGGGATCTTAAAGAAGTGCCTGGCGTGGTGGGAATGTCATTTCGCCCACACCTAGAGATGCCCCTTAAAAACTGACGATAGAGCTGCCATTCGGTCGAGCTACCCCCGGTCTGGGTAAATGTCACGAGGCACCCGCACTCTCATGTCCGCTGCGGCAGGATTCGCGAGCGCCAAAACGTGGAAATGGCGTCAGTGCCCCTCGACAGATGACTGGACAAAGCAAATGTGGGCAGGCTGGCGGCGTAAGTCAGGGGAGAAGGCTTCCCCGGCTTGTGTGAGGCCCGCGGTTCAAGTGTCCGCACCGAAAGAAGTGGGATATGTAGATTGTTCAACTTTCAAAGAGAAGAAAGTCTAGTCATTCTCAACGCCACAGATGGACTCGGAAGACATTATACCAAGTGAACCGAACCAGGCACAGAAAGCCAAATACCTCTGCTCTCCTGTACATGTGGAATTAAAACGACTAAGCTCCCAGAAACCAAGAACAGAATGGTAGTTACTGGCGCTGGGGGTGGGAAGCAAGGGCGCCGTTGGTACAAGGTACGGAGCGGCCGTTCTGCTGGGAGGAGTAAATGATGAGCTTAAGGTAACAGATGCCATAATAGCTTGGCTCAATCGTATCGCACTGCATACATCTATCATGATACCATCATAAGCCTCATATGGTATGCAATTGTAATTTGTCAAAAAAAAGTCCAACTAAATAAATGAAAAGAACTGTGTGGCTCCAGAGGCCCCACTCTTCATTGAACGTGACACCAGCTCTGGGGTCTAAGCCCTGTCTGTACCCTCCTATCCTGACGTAACCCTTCCTCCTGGGTACGGAGCTGCCGGGATGTCTCGGGGTGCGCACGAGGGGGGTAGTCTCACGCGACCGCATTGCCTCTTTATCTGCGACAACCCCTTCCTGTTGCACAGTCATTCTAGGTAGCGGCGAAGGTGGCGGACAGCCGCAGCCCCTGCCGGAAGGCACTGCGTCCAGCGAGCGCTGAGTTGGCTGCACCGCCCGGTGACTGGGAGGCGGCTTCAGACCCAGGTTCGGGTCCGAGTCTACCGCTTACTAACCGGATGGTCAGAGTTATAACACACCCCTCGGCAAGACAGGACATAGCCTGTCTTCCTTAATACCCCAACTTAAATATTTTGAATCCTGTAATTTAAACTCCATTATTTCAGTTAACTTCTCTATGTTTCCAGGTTGGTAAAAAGGAGATAATAATGAGTCTCCTCCATCGACTTCTTGGCAAAAAGGGTTAAATAAACTTTCAGAGCAGCAATGCATTTATTACATGAAATGGTGAGCATGACATACTGACAAAGGGACCTGCCTCATCAGGGGCGCTGTAACCCGGAGGGAATGGGGTGCCGCTGTGAGCAGGCAGCGTTACGACGGGCAGCGTGTCCCTGATCGTGCGGGGAAATCGATACAAACTGAAGTTCACATGCAACAAAAAACCAGCTGCGAAGATTTCTGAAGCACTGAGTTGTTTCCTTAGATGAAACACGTACACCTTAGAGCTTAAGTATTGATGCACCAAAGAGCTTTAACATGGCCATAAGGTGTCTGTCTTAAAAAAAATCACAGAGGAAGGTTCCAGAGGTGGAGAGGAGGCAGTGAGAGGACAAAGCTTCTCGCTGCACAGGACATAATTCTCCCTGAGGTGCGTCTGTCAGTCCGGAAAGAGCTGACGGGCCTTCTGACGAGCACCGTGAACAGGCGACAGCAGCTTCGCTCTAGTCAGTTTGTTTCATCCCGAGCACAGTGCTTAAAAGTCGCCAATAAAACCTGCACCTGTGTGCGTCACAGCGCTACTACCAAAGGTACCATTATATGGTTTTAAGGATTTAAGGAATTATCAGAAATAAAGCACTTTGAACAACATCCAAGAGAAATCCTGGTTTGTGTTACTGTTTCCGTTAGGCATCACATCTGAGAAGCTCTGCTGGGAATCTCTAGCTCTATAACTGTGCTTTAGCTCGTGTGGCTAGCGGAAGGGAAGTCGCAAGTCTGTGGCTCAGGAAGTGGCACATCCTTCCATTCGCCACAAGAGACGAGCAGACCTGGAACAGTCTGCTGCTCCGAGGAGATGAAAGACGGATGGAGGAAATGCAGACTCCACCGATAGTGGATCCGCTGGGCTTGGATCAGTCAGCCTGAACCAATCCATGGCCGTCTGAACAAGAGTAATTGCTCTGCGCCTCTGAGTGGTGAGGTGGCTTGTTAATGAAGCATTATCATAGAAGAGGAAGCGTTCTCTGGGCTTCCGGTCCACCAGAGGCCTTATTAACACACATTTCCCAGCACTGGCACACTGGGGAAGGAAGAGCAGACAGTAAAGACAGATATAACTAATGCCTTAAATGTACTTTTGTTTGCTGTGGGATGCTTTGTAACCACTCAGCTGAGAGCAGTTCTTACTTAGAACATACCATCGTAATTCTGATAAAATAACACAACCAATGCATAATAATGCACTTCTAAAATCAAAGCATGGCAAAAAATTGTACAGGATTAAAAGGAGAATGGAAGTGTGAATTAGAGTCAAGAGCTCAACAATCAAGAAAGTTTAAGTCAGTGTAGAACTGACAATGGTTAATCGTCTGCGGTCAAGATCCGAAAGGACTAAAAGGTTTTGAATTTTTGTAGCAGTCTCTGCCTATACTTTAAATCAGCATATTATTGCGCATAATCTAGTTGAAATTGAAAACAGATCAAAGCCAGACCTATGTGGCGCACCTTCCCTAGGTAAAGGCACAGTAGAAGCGTTAAGGCTCAAGGCTACGACATGAAAGGAGGAGTCCGCGATACCTGTCACCGGACGGGGCCGTCCCTCACAGAGGCAGCCCACTCCACTGCGGCTGCGGAGACAGCGCGGGCGGAAGCCGGTACGTGCAGCGCCTGCCACATCTCTGCCAAGGACAGCGAGTTCTTCTCATGCGGGCTAATCATCGCGACATCTGAGCAAGGTACATCTTTGCTGTGGTCTAAACGCTTCATTCCCTGCTCCCCTCACGTAGCCCTCAATCCCGTACGTTGAAAGTAACCCACAGTAAGATGGCTTTAAATGGCAGAGCTTTTGAGAGGTCATGAAGTCACAAAGGCGGTACCTTCAGTGAATGGGGTTGATGCTCTTGCAAGGTGCTCAGGATGCCAGAGTTCTCCCTTCCACTATGTGAAGATCCAGTGAGAAGATACTTTCCGTGAGGAGAAGGGTCCTCATTGGACCCCAGATATGCCAGAGCCCTGCTCTTGAACTTCTGCTTGCTTCTTATCTCAGAATCGTGCAAAACAAATTTAGGCCACTTATAAGCTACTTGGTTTAGCATATTTGCTACAGCAGGCCACACAGGCCAAGGCGGTACTCTTAGGTTCAGGAGGCAGACAAGGTTTCGAAAGTGAAGCCAGTTGTAGATAGACAAATAGCTTGCGAACTAAAGAGAAGGAAACAGGGCAGGATGCTCTGAGGCTCCTTGGGTTTCGAAAGCAAGATGGCTTCCTCTCCTTTTAGTTTCTTTCTTGCTCCACACTCAAGATTTCAAATGTATCTGAACTGTGTCTACTCACCATTCACAAATTATGTAATAAACTCTCTCAGAAATACCACCATTCTCATGCTTTTTTAGGAAAAATGGACACATTTATGCACTATTCACACCAGCACAATCTCTGGTTGATGCCAAATCAATCTAAATGGTTTCAGCACCCTCTGGAACTAGAAGGAGCTGCTTAGGAGGACAATCTTTTAGTTATGGAAATAATCTGGAATGCTAGAGAATGGTGGAAGCCCTGTAATTGAATGTCTTTTTATGTCTGTGCACAGATTCACCTACTCATCAAACCAGAGCAACAAAAGAACACCCTGGCATCAGTACTTCCTACCTAGCTCTGTGGATGCAGGGCCTTCCGGAAGTTGACATGCATCCATCATGAAGTCCTGGCCCTCTGCCCTACTTATGTTGGGCACAGATGCTCTTTCAGGCATCTGAAGTAACTGATAACAGCACTGCCCTAATCAGAAGTCTCACACTCAGGCCACATGACCAAACACCCAGCCTACAACTGAGCCTGTTTCTATGGAAGCTGACCAGGAATTATTTTGTCTTAAATAAGCTCTGCTGTCGAAATGGTTAAGCTCCCACTTTCAAAAGTATTATTAGGAAAATGTCACACACAAATAGCAAAATGATAACAAGTAGCAGCATAGAAGAGTGTTCAGTGAAAAAGGCTCTGCTAGTCCAGCCATGGGCCTGCGCGCGGGGGGAGCCCACAGCTGGACATCCTCCCTCGTCCTGGCCATCACCTCGGGCCCATCTGGTCCACCACTCGCTCTTCCTCCTTGACAGACACTTAGACCTGGCTCAGACTGAGTTTTCTTTCTTTTTTTTTCCTCTTACCTGTCTTGAAGATCTTTTCACAATGGAGAAAACCGTAGGAAATAGTTGGAGGTCAGTTTCTTTTGAAAAGTACAATACATCTCACTTGGAAGCATTAACTTCAGAGAAAACCAGACGGATGTCCTTAAACCACGTTTGCTCATTACAAATGGATTCCAGCAGAGAAAGGGGGGAAGGGAACTTCACCGGCCCCGAGCACAGGCAAAGCCCCTCAGTGTTAGCCCTTCCTCTCTGACATAGGGTCTTGCTTCTTATTTCATTTCCTCTGCATCGGCATAGGAAGAAGAGGCACACTGAAGTTTGCGAGCGGCCTTAGCAGGGATGCCTTCCAGGCCACTCTCTGCGGCGTGGTCCTGGCGCACGAGAAGCCACCAGAGACAAAGCTTTAGTTTTGCTTGAAAGTTTGATGTGGGGTGCGGGTCACTCAGACTTCCCCATCGCTGCAGCAGAATCTAGTTTCTAAAACCCTAACATTTGATGCAGAGGACCAAGATGAAAGGCACCTGGCGTCCACGGCAGCACTGCGTTTCCAAGGCTCAGTAGGAACAGACCTTGTTCACATTTCAGATGCGCCCCGTGCTCTGCTTCCAATCTGCACTGTGAATCCCTCAGAAGGCCTTGCTGAACACGGGGGCGACTCGGGCCTGGGGAGGCTCCGCTGGGGAGGAGCAGGAGAAGGCACAAAGCACTGTCGCCCAACTGTCAGTCTTGGTGGGGTCCGAAGGCAGGCAACGCACAGAGTAAAATCTACAAACAATATGAATCAATGGAGCCACCTATCTTGTTGAGAGCACCCCCTGGAATAGCGGATTGATGGATTCCCAGCCTGTCTTTTGGTTGAGGGAACACAAAATTCAGTCTGAAGGCCTGACAGGCTGCCAGGAATCATGAAAGAAAAGAGGCTTGCGAAGGAGGGACTAGTGTAGTCATGCGAGGGTCTTGTTTTTGCTGGCAGTGGAAGAAGACTGGGTTCTAAATATGTCCAGTCCGCGCGCACGAGGAAAGACGCTCACTTGAAGGCGCTGTTCTGTGGGTGGGAACAGACGGGCGCAGCGGGGAGCAGCTCCCGGCAGCGTCTGCATCGTCAGCCTTCCTGGTCGCTGCGACCGAACATCACAGCCCCAAAACGCAGGGAGAGGTGCATTCTGGGGCCTGGTGCGGAGGGATCAGTCCACAGTCTGCAAGTTCCTCAGCCGAGGAGGAGGCAGGAGGAGGAAGGCGGCTTGAGCCACAGCAGTGAGGACGCAGGGGAGGAGAGAGTGGAGGGCAAGAGTGTGCCCTGCCAGGTCCCGATTCCGAGGCACCTGCCTGTCCTAACCGGGCCCTACCTGGCACCAGCACAACCAGCTGTGAGCTGCTCCGTGGAGGAAGCCGCTAATGAATTGGTGTCCCAGGCTCCAGATCCTTTCCGAGCGCCCATCTCTGGCCACAGGAGACTTCCGCGAGGCTGCGGAGCGACAGGCAGCAGCGTCCCGTGTGAAGCAACAGTGATCTATTTATTTAGTGGCGGTTCGCATAGCGCTGCTCACTTGGGGTCAGCCTGGAAGGTCAACGTTCTGCATGAAAATCCTAGCGGGGAGCATATTCTCGTTACTTTAAACGGGAAACCGCTGATATGCTACATCAATTCTCAAAAGTATACTAGAAAATAGTAACCTGTTAGTGTGTAAGTCACCCACTCGCATTTCAAGATGTTTCTTGAAGGTGAAACATTCTATGGAAGCTCATGTCCTTCAGAATACTTAGATACAGAGCGAAGTCCTACCTATATTTTGTGAAGTGGGTACGAAACACCAAGTCACGCTCTGCGGGGCTGCAGGACTGTCTGTGGGCAGGCGAATGTCACAGAAGGTGCGCGGCATCGCTGGGAGCGACGCGAGTACAGAGGGCGACGGGATGATCACTGCACAGCCTGAGAGAGGCGGACGCCCGGGAGAGAGTAACTAGCAAGGGGGGAGCTTGCCGAGAGGCAGACCCCACCACGGGGAGCCTGCAGGAGCTCAGAGAAAGGAGCGGACAGTATGACCCCACGGAGAAATGGGCCGCAGCTCCAGAGGAGAAAGGAAAAGGAGAACGGGCTGGGTTAGGAAGGACACGCGAAGATCTGATCGAGAGGAATGGCGGCCCGAGGTCTGCTCTCACCAGAAGCATCACAACCAGCAAACAGACAAAGGCAAAGTCAAGAACACTTTCTGCGGAACATTCGCTAGTAGATAAAGCCAGCCTCCTGCAGGGAAGACACAAGGGGCACTAAAAAGACAAAAGGAAAAAAAAAAAGCATGATGGAAAGCACTTCTTTAAAATTTAGTTTTAAAGAATATCAATTTTCATATAAATAAGCAACTAAACACAGTCTGTGAAAGCCGGAAGGGCTATCAGTTCCCGCAGCCAACGATCCCTCTGTGGGAGCTGCGGGTCCACGCACTGAGGCGGGCGAGCGCGCAGGGCCTGGAACCCGAAGCTTCTCCCCACTCGGGATTCCGCACGACGCACAGCTGCATGCATGGACTTCAGACCGAGCACGCTCTGGCTGTAGCTGTACAGACAACCAGCCTGGCTGGCGGCAACAGATTGGTGACAAGTGGTCTCTGCTGAGGCTGCTTAAAGCCCTGGCTTGCTCAGTGCTCACAGCACTCCTAGCGGGTTAGCGCTCACGCCTCTCCATGACACCCTTAGCGCACTGACAATATGTACTCTTAAAGAACAGATGCATTAAAAACGTCAGCATTACTATGTATCATACAGTTGGAAACATTATAAAATATCCTTTAAAAAGCATATGGGCCAAATCACCATTCTAAATGTGATCTTATGATCTGATGCCAAGAAAGAGAATACTCAGACATAACCCCTATTTCTGTTCCGGATTTATGTTTTAGTTTTCCCAGGTCTATAAAAAAAGCATTAAGCCAAAATATAAACTAATGCAAGAAAGTAAGGCGAGATAACTGATACCATACTATGAGGGAGAGGGAATTTGTTTAGCCATTAAAATTCTGTTCCCCTAGTCACCAAAACCCAAATACTCTCTTCTAGGATTAGAAATATTAAAACTTTGGATTGAGTAATGTATAATTTAAAAAGACAGCACTGAATTATAATAAACTAAAGGTAAAGTCCAATGATGGGATCAGCAGAAAGATGTTATTTAGTGTGATGTATTAAGATTCTAATACCTTGACACATAACAAAAATATAATCAGCTTAAACACTGGAAGAGTTGATATGAGCTGCTCCCAGTCTGTCGGTAACTATAAAAGTTAATAAAATTAGGTCATAATAAAATTAGGTCATCCGTATTCCAGCTCAATTTTCCAACTCTGCAGAGTTATTTCACTGGTCACAGACACACGCAAGTTTAGAAACACTGTTCGGCGGTCTCCTGTGCAGAACTGAGAAACTCTCTTAATTACACGTCATCTCTAATAATCCTGTTACAGAGTTTGTCATTATGACAGACACTAAGCTTCTCCTGAGAAGCAACCTTTCTTACCTCAAAGTAAGAAAAAGCAGGAGGAAAAGCATTCTGCAAAAATAATAAGACTGTGTAGTCTACAGAAAGATCTTTCCTTAGCAACACCGGTATACCCACCACGAGCGGAATGCAAGTTTTCAACCTGATTGCTTAAATGCTTTCAATGCCAAAGTGACATTTTGAAAGGAAAAAAGCTCCACATGGGAAAAACCCCAGATAGTTTCTTGTTATGATTTACAAACTCTCTTTCTAAATTCTGACTCAGTTTCCAGGATTGAAATTTTAAGAATGAGTTGGGCACAATGGCACACAACTATAAGTCCAGCAGCCCGAGAGGCTGCGACAGGAGGGTTGCAAGTTTGATCCCACCCTGCAAAAATCAGTAATGTAAGAAGACATGCCTCAAAATAAAAAAGAAAATGCTAGAAAAATAGTTCAATGCAAAGGTCCTGGGATCAACTGCGAGTACCGAAGAAAAACTGAGTCATACATAAGAAAGTATGATGCAGAGAGGTGCTAATTAAGGCTAGAAGCAAGTAGATACAAACAAAGAAAAATTGACTACCAGGAAGGAGAAGCCAAAGAAAAGTGAAAGAGAAAAATCAGATTGGCTCATACTAGCAGAGGCAGTGGGCATGTGTCTTCCAAAGAAGAACACATGAGACCTGTAAGGTCTTTCTGGAAAGAGAAAAAAATAGGAAAAAAGGAAGTATGGATTTGTTTACAATGTAAACCTGAGCCTGTGTTAGGGAACTTCTAGAATGTGATGACTTAGTGCCTCTCCTATTGGCTCTAACCAATCAGGCTAGTAATAAATTAAGTAGTTTTATATTTACGTTACTACTGTCATTCAGCAGTGCTAAAAATAAGATCAAATTCTACCACACTGATTCCCTAAGAAATTGGCCAGGCAATAGTACAATTCTAGGGAAGCCTGTTCAGAAATGCTCTAAAGCCTGATATTTCCAATTGAATTCCACACACTCCTGAAAAAGTATTTTTTTCACTTACTATTCATTTATTTCCCTGCGGGTCTACATGAGAAACTCCCTAGAGCCACTCACTCGATAGTATTTATTTATACCCTACTATCACTCTAAATACAAGGGTTAAAGGGTAAACAATGTCTATTTCTAATCAGGTTCAAGTGATAGATGCTAGACTTTATCTTCTTGCGTGAAGTGGCCAGAATAGAAAAACTCATTACTGCAGTTAATCTGGTCAAAGAACTGAGGCTCAGCAGCGTGTCTCCTGCAGACTTGGACCCTGTCACCCCTCAAGGACGTGAGGTGCGTCCAGACTCAGCCGCATGCGCACCACTGGCGGATCCAGATGGCCTCCCACTCCCAGAGCTGCCTGCAATGCCTCAGGGATAGGAACCTGCTGAGATGGCAGGCAAGGCCTGCAGCAGCCACAAATCAGGCATCCTCCTCAGCACAGCCTGAGGACGACGCCACCAGCCCCCAGAGCACCACCTGTCTGCCCCTAGGCCAGGCCTTCCATGGGCTGCAGGACAGAGTCCTTTCCATGAGATGCAGAAAACGGGAGCCTCAGCAGGCTCCAAAGAAAAGTCAGTGTCTCAGGGGCAAAAGGGTCCAACCTGAAGGACCCCTCCGACATCCCCACATTTGCACGCTATGGGCTACCTCATCATCCAAAATATAAATACCCTATTACTTCCCAATAAAGTTATGTACTCATTACAAGAAGAAGAAGAAGAAGAAGAAGAAGGAGAAGGAGAAGGAGAAGGAGAAGGAGAAGGAGAAGGAGAAGGAGAAGGAGAAGGAGAAGGAGAAGGAGAAGAAGAAGAAGGAGAAGAAGAAGAAGAAGGGAAGAAGAGAAGAAGAAGAAGAGGAAGAAGAGGAAGAAGAAGAAGGAGGAGGAGAAGATGAAGAAGAAGAAGGAGGAGAAGAAGATGAAGAAGAAGAAGGAGGAGAAGAAGATGAAGAAGAGGGAGAAGAACAATGGGAAGAAGGAAGAGGAAGAACAGGAAATAAGCACAGTTCTAACAATGCACACAAGAAACCTCAGAGAATGTCCCAAGTGCAGCTGAATTCAAGGAAGCTTACAGATGGCTCTTCTCTAGACTTCAATTGAAAGCTGCAATACCTACGTGAGTAGCCATTTCTCCTCTCCTCTCTTTCTTTTTGCCACCCTTGCAGACTGTGACGGTCCCACCAAGCGCCCTAATTCACAATTCCTGGCAGCTACCTTGCTTCACCTTGAGTGAGAAGAATTCTTGAGCGGAACCATCATCACGGACGCCGCCTCTTCCGTGGACTCCTGACCTCCACTTACCTTCGCTCCTGCCCAGACACTCTGTGGGGCTTGGCGGGCCTGGAACACGCAGCTGAACCCACAGGAGGGGTCTCTAGAGAGGCAAAGGCCTCTCCGGGGAGGGCACGACCACCTGGCCTGAACTCACACACACTGAGCACGAAGTCTGCGGGCGTTACAAGGACCAAAAAACCAGCCAGCTTAACATTTAAAACTCTAAGAACTCT